>JACSZP010026358.1:0-17662 GCA_016161895.1 Pinna nobilis
GCCGTCCCTGTCTTTCGGATGAGACAGTAAAAACCGATGTCCCGTGTCGCAGTAGGTGTTGGCACGTTAAAGAACCCTCCCTGCTCTACGGCCATAAGTGCCGAGCACAGGCAAAATGTGTCGCCCTTCACCGGCACACGGTGACGTCTCCATATGAGTGAAATATTCTTGAGTGGGACGTTAAACAACAACAAAACAAACAAAATACTACACCCGTTCTTAATGGAATTCTCAAAGCCTTCAATTTGAACTACATCTAAGAGATTTAGAAATGTTGACTATGAATCTTCAAAGCAGTAAAAAGTCCCAGGAGAAACTGCATTAGATACCGGTCGTAATGATTTTCCAAATCCGAGTTTCTCTTTCTGACTCTGCAAAAATAATGCCATTTGAGGGACCCCATTTTAGTTTTAAGTATATTGGTGAAAATCATTCTGAATTACTGCCACAGAGATGCATGTTCGCAGTCAAGGAGCGATTTTAACTGCTAAAATTACGACGTTTGTCAAACCCCGTGTGTCTCATCATTTATTCAAGATCCTTTATGTCTCACCCATGACAAAACAACGTAAGCTCCCCGCATCGTCTTTTTGCTAAAATAGAAACGAGGGTACTCAAGACTGATTTAGATTGAAATTTGCCAATTATTATGCAACTTATAAATGACGACCAAAATACAGTTAGATAATTGTTGAGATCAAACCATTTTATAAGATGGGAGCTGTATCTTATTATACGTTGCACTATGTGAAATGAATTATTTGATGAAAATAAAATTATACTCCGTTTATTTGATTCATACCATACATTCGTCGACGTCCCTAACACAATAAGTAAATGGGGAAGTAGTATATGTATAAAATGATTATGATTTGAGTGGGGGAGGAGGGACAAAAAGAACGACCACCACTGCCGGAAATGATACTCATTATTCTTATTATTAGTGGAGTGTCTACCTACAATGTAAGTGTGAAGAGAGTTCTACCAAATGTTAAAAGCAGATTTTCTTTAATATAATTTGTAAATATATCAAAATCTGAACTCTAGGTTTAACAATTATATAGAATATTCACAAAGCGGTTCGCACTGGCATTTAAATTTCGAAATCTCAATATAATAATTAAAGTGCATTAGCTTTCACATAGGACAAGGATCGAGGGGAAATAATGACCATGTCATCTTAAACGATAAGACACTTCATTAAAGAATTATCAGATCATTTTTATACCTGTTTGACACGAGAAATTGATTATTATCTAGTGTGTGTACAACCCCTTGTGATATGATAACGGGGACCTTTAGTTAGCAAGATTGAAATCGATCGTTTACAATGTAGTAAAAATCACCAGGAAAAGAAACTTATTCTCTTTATTTAAATTTCTAATCGTTCTCATGTGACAAAAGTACGCCCTTTAGAGATTTGGATAGAAAAGACACTGTTTGTATTTCAAAATATCAAGGACTTTAATATATAAAAAGAGAATTCCGTATTGTTCTTATTCACAATCGACTTAAACGTAGGAATATTTTTGTAATTGCATATAGGCGGTACACGTGTACGCCGGTTTGAATTTAAAGTCGGTTACAAATAATAAGTCATAAAAGACCAACAACAAACAAACAAAAAACCACCCCCCCCCAAAAAAAAAAAAACAAAACGAACAAAGAGACAAAAAACAAAATAAAAAGTCAGAAGCTGTAGTTGTAATGTCGTTATTGTAAATTACACGTATTGATACTCTTGTGTACTATGACGAGCCGAAATTTCGCTCCAAATGTCAAAAACTTTGCGACGAACAACAGATCGGTCGTGGCCTTCGGCTCACGAAGCAAACTCTTTTATTGTTTATTCTTTCACTAATATGGATACATCATCTAAAGAACTTACTATTTCGGTCTATACGCTGCATTAGAGGTCTTATAGGAACGAGGATTCCTTGCCAAAACAACGCCTACTGTTAAACGCGACCTGGAGCCCTTTGACGAGCAGACAATACTTTTAACGAAAAACAATGTAAGTGATAATACAGGAAACCTAACTAGAGTCTGTAAATGAAAACAAAAAGAGACGGGAAAAGAAAAGCAGGAAGATACACCTGTATGTACAAGTCGTTATTATACCTGCGGAGTAAGTAGATAAGATTACCGCATCTGGACTCTTGTTAACTTTGCAAAAGTACATGTAGGCCTATACATGTATGTAATCGGTTGTCGTTTCACAATATTAAAACACGATAAAGCTATGAAGTATTTTGCAGTAGAATGAGGTAACTAGAGAGTTTAGTGTATGTTTTATACAATTCTTTTCGCAATCGTATCTGTGATAATTTCTTTCCACACATTTCTGAAAAAAAAACTTACATGAACAAATCACTATGAAAAAAAAAATATTTAAAAACTCACCATTTTGTAAGATCAAGGTCATTCCCGTGATGCCCTACAAATACAAAGGGAGGTATGTTAACCGAAAAAATACACTGGCTATAGTTGACAACGCATTTTCTCTAATACTTTTAAATGAATGATATTCTTGAGCAAAACCATCTGCAGTGACTACCTTTGGACTAATCAGAACACCAAATTATATTTTTTCAACCGAGATCGACATCTTATCCAACTCATGGGGTTTCCATGGGACATTTCGACAAGGTGACATGCCAACGGGGACGCTGATTCCTTCCGGACACCTGGGCCCATCCCTATAGGTATTTACAATTGTTGTCAACGTTGAAACCATTATCATCCCTCAATTTGTCATGAAATCTTGGACTTTTGAAAATTCCATGGTACTTATGCACTTATGTAAGAGGGGCAATGCGCATCGTTTGCGAATGTAGATCTACACTCTGTTTTTTTAAACAACATTTATTAAAGTCATTGTATTTCAAAATTCTGCGAATATTATTACATCACCTGCACTAGACAGTCAGTGGAGCCTAGCGACAAAGCTATGATTTACACCGTTATGTGCCCTATCCTTGTACAGTTGTACCGAAAACAGAGTATACATTGTAAATATGAATGATAGTACGTACGGATGACATTATCATTTCTCAAAGCAATAAGTTGACCGGTATTTTTTCAGGATTCTGTATTATATTTATTATCCCGAATAAGAGTAAAAAAAAAAAAAACTTTTCACAACATAATTTTTCAGGTACTATTTTCACTAGTGACGGGACCTCCGTAGCATAATGACCAGAGTACTGCACCTTATACCATTTAGTCTCTGGCATCTAGTCAGAGCCTTGTTGGAACCTAAATAGATTATGTAAGGAAGATATGATTGTCCATTTATTCGCGAAAGGCCAACGGACACATTTGATACAAGGTCCTCTCTCCCACTATCATATGACTGAAAAAAAATTCATGTAAATCAAAAACGTATAAACCACTGTTGCTGGAGTATTTAACGCTACTTTTAACCGTTATTTAATAATCAAAATGACAGAAACAAGCTGATCCAGGCACAAAATACTTTTTAACAAGTTGCATATGTCGGCGTGTAAAGGCTAGGCCTACTAAATGGGCCTATGTCAAGATATCCTTCTGCACGCTGTAACATGGGATCTTTATATCTGTGACTGTGTAACGAGTGGCATTGTCGCGCACATAACAAAATGAACAACTGCATCCCTATTATGACGACTGAGTTTTAACACAACCTGTATCTCCCTCACTATTTTATCAGAGATATTAATTGTCATTCATGTCTCTTTTTGAATGAAGTATTTTGTTGGCTAATAGTGCATTCTGTTGACTTATAGTTCTGATATTGTGATGATTTTTAAAGAAGCTCTTAATGTCAGAGACTGATCCATTACTCACCTGGATTGTTCTCCGGTGAGAAATAAAACGCATAAATACGAAGCAGGATCTCCTGTCCGTCCGCCGTCTGCTCTATGTTGGTGTAACTTATCTGAAATGGTAAACGAGAGTTATGTAGGTCACATCGTGCTTGATGGTCAGGCACATAGTGATGTCCAGATTTTCGATATGTTAGAGAAACCCCATATCAGATTTCTATTTTATTTGTGCGCTTGTGGCTATTCAGAAGCGGAAATATCACGAGGAACGAAGACAGCAGGAACGGTCAGATGATGACCGGAAACATGAACGAGAAGTGAATATAATAAATAATAGGTTACAATTTTACCCATTAATTACAGTAACTGTAAAGTTATTTCGCCTAATGATTTTTTTTATGAATATTTAATTTTTGTATTGCGGTAAGGTTCAGATGTACTATACAACCAACCAAAATATTTTATCATTAAGAACATAAATTCATATGAATATACTATTTTTAAAATCATAAATCACGGCATTTTCTTTATCGTAATAATTATTCTATGTAATTATTATGTTATGATACAAAAAAAGATTATGTAAAAATTGGAATTGTAGTATATGTAACGGTGGTTTTCTCAACATTTTCGTATTTTTTTTAAAATTACGTTCATGACTTTGTTGTGTGTTCATCAGAAAATTTTATCGAAATTATTGCACCGCAAGTGCTGAAGTAAAAAGTAAGAAAATGAGAAAATTGTTGTAATAGTTTAACTTTGTAAATTTCTTTTCCTTTCTTATTTTTCTTGGGGTTTTATTTTTAATTTTTTATCAAATGCATGAGCCGAAGCGGGTTTTTCGTTATCTTTATTGTTCAAAATATCAAAACATTCAAATAAATATAATGACATTTAGATCGAGTCTTAAATATCTTCCGAGAAATAATTAACAAAAATGTAGGAAATGTGGAGAAATCGTGCCGTGATGCATTTTGTAATTAGAGCTTTAACATGATTAATAATGTATGCAAGATAACTATAATGATAAAAGACAAAAACTTATTTTTTGTATATATATTTGAGATATATGTAAAAGAAAATGAAAAGTCCGAGAAGATTTATTAACGATAAGTAAGCGACTTAATTACCTTAGCATCTATGTTAAATGTCCCAACATCTTTAATTGCTGCTTTTGTTGCAAACTTGTAGATATATTCATATTGCGGTTTAAAATTGACAAATCTGGCTAGGACCAGGACACTGCTCTGTACCAGAAGTACAAGCAGTAGCAGTCCTGCTCTATGCCAGTCCATATCTCCCTCTGTTAATGCTCGGACTTACCTAAACCTATATAGGTATTTAAATACCAGCAGTTTACATAAATTCATTACAAAAATAGAGTTTATAATTATGTCTCAAAGTACAGCATTGCCATGTGAAAATTAAAAAATCTGAACAAAAAGACTGAAACGTCAGAGACATTAAGAAATCGTCGCCATGTCAATATTGATTCTTTGTAATAAAATAGTGTATTGACTGACCTAGGTACTCATCCTATCAGCTATAGTTAACGCATTTACAGGAAAACAAAATAATTCTCTTGTTAAAAGCTACGACAAAGACTCCTTCATAATTCTTAGATCAAACTTCACCTTATTCAGAATAGTCGTCTAAACAGCACTTTCTGATATTATTCAATCTGTACACGGAACAGTATCAAATGTATTTCGAGGTATATTTGTTTATCAATTGTTTATTTCTCAAAGATTTTTGATCTCCCGACAAATCATTGTTTACTTATTATTGACGATACGGATTTTATAATTTGCAGTTTTCTTTATCGAAGTTTATATGATTCCGATTTGTTGTGATTCTATATATTATACTGAAGTTTCATAACTTCAGTCTCTACTGAAATACGGACAAAGATTCTCATATATTTCTCTCTATTTATACGCTAGAACTATTGAATCGAAATCTTTGCAGAGAAATTGATGTTTTGAACGCCACAGAGGAACAAAACGTTTTGACTTTGCTTATAATAACAATGTTTCACTCAATATACACTGTACTTACTGTCTCATACAAGGGACCTCCGTGGCCCAGTGGTTAGCGTGTTCGACTTCGAATCGAAGGGTCCGGGGTTCGAATCCCGCAGAGCCACTCCACGGTTGGCCGTTCCTGTCTTTCGGATGAGACAGTAGCAACCGAGGTCTCGTGTCACAGTAGGTGTTGGCACAATAAAAAACACTACCTTCTCTACGACCAGCAGTTCCGAGCATAAGCAAAATTTGTCGCCCTTCACTGGCACACAGTGACGTCTCCATATGAGTGAAATATTCTTGAGTGAGACGTAAAACAACAATACAACAACAACTGTCTCATACAAAGGATCTGATGAAGCCATTTGCCTTCCCTGAAACGGATTCGAACCCACGGTCAGAGGGCGAATACGCTGGCCAAGGAGCTACCACCGTTCTCACATAGCAAAATAACCTACAGTAAATGAATATGTACAACATTTTACATACGAGATGTTCACTCTTCTATGACACGTGTTCCCACCTCAGCATTTCCAGAGGTCCCTATTTGTCCAATATTCACCAGCTTTGTATATTGTCTTCTGACCTACCCGGGTAGTGTATTCCAGGGTATCTGTGATTCTTATATTGTTGACGGTACCCACATTAGTTATATTTTTGTCAGTGTTTAACTATGTATGTAACAACAATTAAAGACATACAACATGTATAGAGTTTATGTCTATCATGCAAAATAGAAGTACTATTACGTAATTTGCTGGTGAGGCTATTTATTTTTGCATATGAGTGAAAAACTCTTGATTAGGACGTTAAACAGGAAAACAACTAATCAATCTAAAATTGGAAAGTTTTCCTTTATGAAATGCTGTACATGATTATTCAGTCTGGGTAATTTTTGCCTTGAAGTAGACTAATTCCCCCTTTGATCGTGGGTTCGAATCCGTTCGTCGGAGACGGGGATCCCGTGTCACGAGTTAAACAACAACAATAAAACCTAGGTGGACGACAAAAATACCATCAATTTTGGTTTTTATAGATGAAAGTCGTTTTTAAACCTGTGTCATCATCATCATTGGTGTTATTAGTATTATTTTGCATCTATAAGCTTCCGGAGTCAGAATAATTTACTTTTAGATTATTTTGAAGAGCAATTCAACTTTTTGTTTAGGAATCTATATTACATGTATTCGCAAACAATGTTATTATGACGGTTATACGATATGCAAAATGTTGACATCTTGATATATCTGTAATAAATTTGAGAAAGTAGCATGCTTCCATATATAGGATGTCCATGTGCTAAACATGTCTTGGTTGATTGTATATAGAGTGACACTACTAAGTAGTCTGTTATCTAGGTACTATCACTTAGATACATTTTCAGTATATTGTATATAAAACAACCACATAGGTAGCTGGCTTTATTTGTCCTTCGTATACAATCTGAGGCTCAATGTGTTCAAGAGAACTCACTGCTGTATAATCTCCAGTGTCGAGCATATGCCTTTCACCAGGATTCGTCAGTTTGTTAGTTACTCAAATGGTTTTTACCGCCACTTTCTACAATTTTCAGTTATATCATAGCGAATATAACAGTATGTAGCTTCAATACGACACAACAAACGTTTTCTATTAAAACTGTTCAAAGTGGGGTGAAAGCCCCCATCTCTCTCTCTCTTCACATGTGTTAAGTGAAATTTAAAATTTATTGGTGTAACGACATTGTTGTTAAATTTACACTTAGAAATCACAAATGGATTGCATTTCAATACATTAATATTATTTGTACATGGATACCCAGAGTATGCAAAGCCTACGTGAGTACAATGTTTAGTACAATACAGGAACCGCAGTACTGTCTCAATTCTAGATCATTTTAGAACAATCTGGCTCAAAGCCAGAATTTATACCAAGAGTATATGTGTACCAAAGTCTAATATATAATAGGCCCAGGAGGGTAACAGATATGGCACTATATGATGGAATTATAATTTTACACTACAATGTTCAAACTGCACATATTACATCATGTACTGAACAAAACAGGACTCACTAGATATTAGTTTTCTTAACTTCAAAGTCTGAATTTCATAGAAATTTTTTGTATTGAAGAACAAAACTCCCATGGACTATTTCATTAAATTCATTTGAGGGTAAATAGGTCTCAGGCGATTCCTGTAACTGAAAAGTGAAAGTGGGGCAGATCTAACTTTGTGTGACGTCTATATGTCCTGAATGATTTTTTAAAAATGAATAAAATCAAAGCTAGGATTTACCATTTCACATTAGTGAAACGGTTTGAGAATACAGCAACGATATCTCAATCTAAAGGTAGGCCTTAGCCCCGCGAATATGATCCATATAAAAAGACGATTTAGATAGAAGAGTGATAGTAGTATCAGTATTGTTGTTTAACGTCCCACTCAAATATAAACTAATATCACCACGCTAAAGGTGCTATGTAAGAAACTTGATTTAAAAATTTAGTTAACTCCACATCCCTTAAAACGATTCATATCAATCTTGAACTAATGCCAAAATATAAGTTTAATGTCTATTTTTGTCTATAACGAAAGCCTTATTGAGTGTATCTCTAAGGGTTGTTTTAATGGCTGTTGTAATACAAATTGTGATGTTGTTGTTGTATTGTTGTTTAATGGCCCACTCAAGAATATTTCACTCATATGGAGACGTCACCGTGTGCCGGTGAAGGGCGACAAATTTCTCCTAGGTTCGACACCATACTGGCCGTAGAGCAGGAGGAGTTCTTTAACGTGCCGACACCTACTGTGACACGGGACCTCGGTTTTTACTGTCTCATCCGAAAGACAGGGACGGCCAACCGCGGATTTGCACTGCGCGATTCGAACCACTCGACCACGGAGGCCCGACAAATTGTGAACCTTGATATTGTTCTTAAGTTATTAATATTCATATCAGCAAGGCTATAATATCCGTGGGGACCTAGCTGTTTATAATGTATTCTGACACTTTTATGAAGTACAGTGGCTGAACAACAGCAGAACGTACTATATTTTCATTATGGGTAGTGGACATACGAATTGTACAGCTTTGGTAGGGCATTTCTGTGATTTGATACTCAGAAATAAGGACGGACTTCACTTTTATTTCAATGCTTTAATTATGTTGATAATTGTTTCAGAACTCCGATATACAGGGCAGTTCTTCAAAGCCAGTAACCGTCTTTATTTGGGTATATAAACTTGATACCATATAGATAACGGGAAAGGGACATGTACACATCGATGTTATTAAATTCATGATGTTTTTCAATACTTAAATTTCTTTGTAAAATGGTCATCAACCTTGGTATTATTTTTTCTGTTGTCTAATTAATAAATTGTTGTAATGGCTCACAAAGAACTTGAGCCTTGTTGATAACGTACACTTTTGACATTTGCATATAGCAATGTCTTTAATCCGGGGATCTTAAACACAAGAGAGCTTTATATATTGCACGGAAGTCTGTCTTTTATTGAAAGTCTCCAAACTAGATTATTTGTGTGTATTAATCTATTATATATTTGTGTTATTTAAATGAAATTCTATAGCATCCGTTTGCTTGAGCAGAATTATTATATGGTATGTCACAGAACTATTAAGTGAGTAAACAAACTCTGATATAATCATTGTGTTGGACATTTGAGTAAGAACGAGGGGATCCAAGGCGACGACTCATGAAAATTATGCTTAATCATTTTTTTTAAAAAAAAAGTTATTTTCGGCTATGAGAGTAAATGTTACAGGAACGTTAATCTGAAAGTTGTAAATATATTCAAATTGTATATCCACCTCTGTTTTTGGGGCCTCCGTGGCCGAGTGGCTAGCGTATTCGACTCCGAATCGGAGGATCCGAGGTTCGAATCTACGCACGCCACTCAGCGGTTGGCCGTCCCTGTCTTTCGGATGAGACAGTAAAAACCGAGATCCCGTGTCACAGTAGGTGAACACACCTTAAAGAACCCTCACTGCCCTACGGCCATAAGTGCCGAGCATAGGCAAAATTTGTTGCCCTTCACCGGCACACGGTGACGTCTCCATATGAGTGGGATGCATATATACATAATATTTAATAGATCTATTTTATATTTCTTTGGTATTTCAACATAATACGAGGAACTGGGTCTCCCGTTACTATAATGGATTCCCAAATTAAATAATTGTTCTTACATACACCGGTTTATTTCTAGATTTTTTTTATTATTTGAAGGGTGGTTGTTCAACAGACTATCGGCATCCCAATCGAGTCTAACAATGGTCCCCCTCTTGCTAACTGATTACTTTATTCTTATGAGTTTGACTTCACTGAAGGACCTTTAAAGAATAGTTACAGGAACTTACTTCACTCTATATAGATGACTTTCTTTCATCAAGTAATTCAAGGTTCGGCGACTATGCTGATCGCATTTGTCAAAGCTTGAAGTAAAGTACATTACGGGAACTTCTATTTCTGTTTCATACCAAGAACTTCATCATGAGAATGACAGTGAAGGATGGTTGAGAGCCAGACTTATGCATAAAAGAATGAGGTCTTCAGTTTGCCTACTGTTCATTTTCCATTTTTCTGCAGCCATATTCTAGCAGCACGTACATAGAATATGCATCTCTCAGTTAATACGAGATTCCAGAGCATGTTTTGTATTAGGATTTCCTTGGCAGAGGCTGCTACTGACAATGGAACTACTTAACCAAGGATTCCTTCTGGTTTGATTGAAGTCATATATTTGAAATATTTTTACGGTCGCCATCATAACTAGGTTGACCGGTACGGTGCCATGATAGATCGTTCTTCACAAATTTGCTCTCGCATTTTCATAAAAGAAAGATCAGCTCTCTAACAAACGGACACCAACAAAAGAAAGAGTTTTCCTCAGTTTAATGAAAAATACATGAATACTCTAACAAAAAAGTTATCGAGATAAAGATTGATCAAACTGAAATTCTAGATCAGAGTTCATAAACAATTTTTCCTGCACAATCTTACTTATTATCAATATCTAGAATAATCTCCCTTTGTATCAGCTGAATGAAATGAAAATGGTATTTATCTACTTCTGTAGACACCTTGACATGTTGAAGGGATTCACGACTTCCTGTATTATTTACAGATTTACACAAATTATTCTTCAGTGCAGTTTATTTGTAAACATTTTAATTAAATCCTTATGCTATACTATTAAAGCAGTGCTCAAGAAAAAAAGGCAAAAATACGAAAACGAGACAGAGAAACGAATCCTTGAATTTACAAGATGAATAATATGATTACATTTTTCTATCTTTTTTTTTTATCTTTAATGTACAACCCTCGTATGCTTTTACTTGAATTATATGTTCAAACAGAGTATAAGACGTTTTTCTGGGACATGTTCATCTTCTGATCATGAGACCGTAGGTTCGAATCCCCCAGTAAAAGTTGAGGTCCCTTGTCACAGTAGGTGTAGGCACGTTAAAGAAACCTCCCTGCTTAATGACCATAAGTGCCGAGCAAACGCCAACTGGTCGCCTTTCGTCGGTATACGGTGACGTCTCCATATAAATGAAAGACTGTTGAGTGGGACATTAAACATCGATGTAATCAATTAACAATAGCTTTCCGATGTCTTTTGTTTCTACTTGGTTCTTTTTAACACCACATTCGATAATATTTCAGTCATATGCTCGACGAAGGCCATTTTTATCGTTGATGAAAAGAGCACGATAGAGATTTACAAAGTTCAATGTTTTTATACTACATGTACTATGTCAGACCCCTTTACTTTCCTCGACATGTTTGAACTCTATATCGAGGACACAACTGCGTCGATTCATCATTGAGCGATCCTCAATCGAACGTTTTGCCCCGCCGCATAGAATCAGATATCCCTTTGCCTTTGGGAAGTTTTTGTGCTACAGACAAGCAGACGTAACAAGATCCTCATTTTGAATCCGATACCGACCATAGTCTTTTAATATCCCCGTAATAGGAATTTAGGTGGCAAATAGTTCCTGATCAGTCCATCTGTCTGTTTGTCCACATAACATTGATCATATAGTTTGTACGATACTTGATATTACTTTCATTTTTCAACCAAATTTTGGACCTCCAAACATTAGCTTTGGGTTTTGACGTTATACTTATGGTCAATGGCACTAGTGTTCTACAAAAACATAATTATTTTTCTTTACTTTCATTGATCACATTAAATATAAAATGGGGTTGCCGTGGCAAAGTGGTTAGCACACCCGTCTTCTGATCGACAGGTCCTGAGTTCGAATCCGATTAACTCTGCGGACGATCGTCCCTGTCTTTTGGATGAGACAGTAAAAAACCGAGGTTCCATGTCTACGGTCATGATTGCCGAGTATATATCACCATCCACCGGCACACGATGGTGTTTCCACATGAGTGGAAGGTTTCAGTGGGACGCTAAAAAAGTTAAAAGAACCCCCCCCCCAAAAAAAAAAACCAACAATACAATACAAAATACTATACACCACCGAAACATGAGAGCATCACAAGTATACAAAAGATAGTCACGTTTACACCCGTTTCCCTTTGTTGTTCAAATCTTCGTCATATGAAACGTCATAATATGAAGCATCATATGAAACGTCATAATATGAAGTATCGGCATGGGTTTGCTGTGTCTGATGGCACTGCGGGTGACGTTCAGCTGCACTACTGACAGTCGGTTTATCTAAACAGAAATATATAATACATATATCATTAAAACATTTGTAAACTTTGAATAGCTCATTTCTAATTTATATTCAATATCGTTTTTAACAGAGCAGCTAAGATATCACCTTATAAACTTTAAGAATATATAAACAACTTTTTCACTCATAAATAAGACGAATTTTTAAGACAAGACTATGTTTAATCCTGATCTCTTCTGATATTGGATTTTAGTGTTTACTCTTTTGATTGTTACACATGTAAAATCTTATAGTCCTCAGTTGTCTTTTGTGACCATTGAACCAACTGCTATTCTATATTCGTACACGGACCTATATGCTTATTTATTTTACTGTTGGCAAACATCCCGCACAACAATATGCAACTTCAGGGACGTCCCGATTAATAAAGAAATTTAAATATTGACCTATGCTCAGAACTCAGTGACATAGCAATGGCTGATCTTTAACAGGATACCATATGCATAATGTCACAAAGGGCATTAGATGTTGATGTCTGATACTGAGCTACCTAGTTCTTGGTAGGCGTTGTCAGGTCTATATACGTCATCGATGAACATATAGGCATGTTCCTCATCCTCTTCTTTGGCTTCCTGGTAAATGCAGCCATCAGTGGAGTCGACATTGATAGTCTGTTTGTCTGTAATAAAATTAAGTTTTATTCACATTTTCTTTTCATAATTTGCGTTAGTGTTGACATGCACAGATAACATATAATTAAGGCCAATAAGGGCAAACATTTAAATATCACAATGCAACAAGGAATATGAGAATACTTCTGTTATTCTCTAAGTAATGATGAAAAGAATGATAAAAAGAGACATAAACATGATAATGCCAAACAAATTGAGAAGCGTCATTTCTAAAGTTTAATGTTAACTTCTTGTTATTTCTAGTACAAGGTTTCGCTCAAAAGGACATCGTCAAAAGTGATGCTGTGTATCATTCCCGACTGGACAACTATATATCAATGTTTGAAATAATTAGTATCAGGATCAAGGGAAATTGTAAAAAACGAGACTTATCTGTGCCTTGTTCTTAGTTAATCATGCATGTAACGTCTTAATTAATTGGTGTTCACTTTTGAATATTCATATCTCATTTCAATATGTTACAATATTACAACAATATTTTTAGAATATTCCCTTAGCCATTGAAATCACAAACGAAGTTGATTTTTTTGTACAGTTCAGCCTTTGTAGCTACACTTAAAGAAGAGCTAGGGGGACAGTGGGATGGTTCAAAATACATGCTTTTTTCTTTTAAAACATACTTTTGACGGTCCAAAACCTTATATGTTACTAGATCAGCTTTAATGATTTTTCACATTAGGGGAGCTAACCGCAATTACCTTTTTCATAATTTAAAACAAGTTTCAAAAGTTAACACTTTAAATAATGGTTTTGAATACGCAAGAAGCATTTCTTATTTGTTAGGCATTGAATTTTTAAAAAAAAATAGCTAACTCGTAACAACATTTGCATTAAATAAATGACAATCCATTGGTGAATTTTATTCTATATCCATTATTCCCCCATACCCACAACTAGGAAATTGTTTAATCAAAATGTAATAGCAGTAAACTCAGTGTTAAAAGTATATATGTATACAATGCATGTATATTTATGAAAAGTATCATGATTGGCATACATTGCATATGTTATCTTACAATAATAATAAATACCATTTTCCGTCGTCAGTCTTTTTCGTTTTCTGGAAAAACGAATGAAAAAAACAAAATCAGTCTAACCTTACCAAAAGACGGTATACGTACACAATATCTACACATAGTTTTATTAACAGTCTGCATAAAAGACGCCTGTCCATAAAGAGTATCCGTCTACACAGGACGCTTGTCTATAAAGGCCATATTAGAAATAGCATAGCTGTTCCCTCGAGGTCGACCTTGTGGAAACGTTTCACTGAATATGTGAACAATAATTCGATAATCATGTTTTGTTTTTGTTAAAATTGCTTGGTTGGTTTTGTTGATGTTTAACGTCCCACTCAAGATTATTTCAATTATATGGAGACGTCACCGTGTGCCGGTGAAGGGCGACACATTTTGCTTATGCTCGGCACTTATGGCCGTAGAGCCAACACCTGCTGTAACACGGGATCTCTGTTTATACTGTCGAATCCGGGGACCGCCAACCGTAATCTGGTTTGGACTCGAACCCGGGCCTCGTGATTCGAAGTCAAACTGAGTAACCAGCAGGCCATGAAGTCCCCATTTGTTAAAATCAAGTAAGATTTTTGCGATGCACGTTTTGTCCCATGGTTATAACCTTTGATAAATAATATTAATTGTCATTAACCATTATGTTTTTTTCTGTCTAATTTGTTGTTTTTTACTGGGATTCTTTTCCAGGAATGAGGTATATAGAGGTTTCATTTTTTTCAATGAAAAAATATTAGAGTAGCCTGTGGTAGCATTTCCATCAATGTAATGTTCTCTAGTATGATGGTATGGTATGGTATTGTTGTTTAACGTCCTACTCAAGAATATTTCACTCATATGAAGAAGTCACCGTGTGCCGGTGAATGGCTACATTTTGCCTATGCTCGGCACTGCTGGCCGTAGAGCAGGGAGGGTTATTTAACGTGCCAACACCTACTGTGACACGGGGCATCGGTTTTTACTGTCTCATCCGAAGGACAGAGACTGCTAACCGCGGAGTGGCGCTGACGCGGCTCGAACCGGATCTTCCGATTCGCAGTCGACCACGCTAACCACTCGGCCACGGAGGCCCCCTCTTTAGTATGAATGTTCACCCATTAATCTCACCTTATGACAACTATATATGAAATGATTCCGGAGACCAGGACTACTATCAGGAGGAAACCAACGATGATCCCGATTAGCCATTGTTGTGGTATAAATACTAAGTCTTTATTCGTTTCTTTTGCCTGCGAATCTGTAAAATATATAAATCATTTCAAAATATTTGCACTCAGTATTAAATAATCTCCACAGTTCAAGACTTGAAACTACTGTTTCAAGCTTATTCAACATTAAAAGACAATGTGAATTTGAGGCAGCTGATGACAACCGGTTACTACAAACTTGAAAATGACCCCCCGAAAAAGCTAATTTGTCGTAAAGATGCGGGACCATCGATGGTCGAATGATTAGAGCATTGCGCTTTGAACCACTCAGCTTCTCATCTTTAGTCAGCGCGGGTTCGAGTTCCGATCGAACCTAAGTTGATTATATGAGAAAGTTAGACAGTTTACTTGCAAACGGACGACGGTCACTTCCTTGGATCACGAATAACCGATTTTTCTGCGATAAAATCTGGCCGTCAACATATGACTAAAATATAAGCGTGGCGTTAGCAAGACAAGCTACAAAAAGGACAAAAAAACCAAAACAAAACAAAAAACAAAAAAAAAAAAACCCATAAAAACATCAAATCAAATCAAAACAAAACAAAAAATCGTAAGGATGTCAGAAATCAGGATTACGATGACATTGTCAGCAAAAGGCATACCTATGTTTTATGAAATGAAAAGTAGTCATGCTCATACACTACTGGGTGATGCTCTTGTCTTTCGTTATTTTGACTCATTCCTCACCTATGGCATTTAATTTGATTGTAGTATTAAGGCAGATGCAACCAGTCAAAAGGGTATGTCTACTCCTCCATGGCCACCTGGTGTCACCTCTGAATTTCTAGAGAAAGTATAGACCTCTCATACAAAATACCCCCGTGTTATCTTTGATCTTAGTTTCAGAAAATTTAAATACAGGTTTTGTTCACTTATACCTTAATGGGGTCATGATAACGATTGTTGAAGAAATTTGCAGTTTAATAATTTATTTTTGGAAGAAGCTTGATATATTTTTTTCAAAAGTTTTATTTAACAAAATGTAAATTACATGGTTAAGGAAGTAAAAACCTCAAAGACCTCCCGTGTATTATCTTTCTCTGGGTGCCGTGAGCTCCAAAAGAAAAGAAACAAGTAAACTCAAAAACCTCCCGTATATTCTCTTTCTATTGGTGCCGTGAGCTCCATTAGAAAAGAAACAAGTAAACTCAAAAACCTCCCGTATATTCTCTTTCTATGGGTGCCGTGAGCTCCATAAGAAAAGAAACAAGTAAACTCAAAAACCTCCCGTATATTCTCTTTCTATGGGTGCCGTGAGCTCCATAAGAAAAGAAACAAGTAAACTCAAAAACAAGAAAAGAAACAAGTAAACAAGGCGATCATGCACAGTTCTCAGCGTTTTCAACCAATAAAATCAGAGTAGATCTTCCGTTGAAATAATCTAAATTGCCTATAATATATAAGTACGAGTTCTGTATTTTACACATGAATTGAATTGATGTAATTTATTAAATCTTACCCTCTAAGTCTGCTCGATCTGTGGTGCCTGAAAGAGATGTTATATGTCAAATATTTTGCCAATAAATAACAATCGCTAAATAACTGTTTCTTGACCTTGGTAATAAATGGATGGAACAAGCTGACTTTCATCAACGAATGCTTTGTCCGGGATGTCTAGTTTATTTTTTTGTCAAAGTTCTCACTCTAGCCAAGTCTCCTAATGTGCACACATGCACAAAACCAACAAAGTTATAATCAATAGAGAGTCCATGATTTAGTTCAATGAAAGCAACACAAACAAAATACAAAAATAATATCAAATCTGAATTTGAAAGGGACAACATTGAAAATTTTGAGCATTTTTTTCAATACAATTTTGAAACAATTGGGCATATCTCCCTCTCTCTCAATACCGCTTTGATTTATTTGTGGAAGTATCCATGAGTTGTAATTTGTTAGCGATTAAGAAAGAAGTCGTAATGTATACAGAAATCATGTACTTTCTTCCTGCAAGGCCAATTCTTGGAGTCGTAGATTTAAGAGTATTCGTGGAACCTGAAACTACCATTAGCTTTTCATGACTATATCGCTCAAAATATGAGAGAGAGAGAGAGAGAGAGAGAGAGAGAGAGAGAGAGAGAAGAACATTTTCATTTACAATGCATACAATATTTTTGTGGTCCAGTGGCAGTTTGACATTGAAAGATACCATTGTAATAAGACATGGTTAAGGTGAGTGTCAACCCTTTCTATTGCTATGTATGTATGTATGTATGTATGTATGTATGTATGTATGTGTGT
>JACSZP010026360.1:0-13480 GCA_016161895.1 Pinna nobilis
CACTGAAGAGTTTTTCAAAGGGAGAGTATCTCAAAACCGCCGTATTGAATGAGACACACCCAGCACATGCAGTGTCTGTTATTCTTAATGCATGTAATAAAATAAAAGTTATATAACTAAAAATGTTAATTAGCCTCATAAATCTAAATGAGACCGTTGATTGCAAGTACTGCACAAACAAAATTTGTCTTGTCCATTAGATTTCTTAATTGTTAGACCTATGCCTGTGTTTTATTTTGAAAGACCTTTTATTTTCACGTCAGATCTAGATATGTACTATACGCAATAGAGACGTTCACACATGAACGTTGTGTGACAGTTATATGAAGGACATACCTAGTTCTAAAATAATCAAATGACAGTCCATCTTACATGTAGGAAAATCGATAAACATAAAACTTCTTGCAGGGCATGTAGGCAAGTGAAGGAAAAAATAGATAGAATGGCCAAACACTTGCGACAAATTAACCTAAACGTAGATCTTTATGAATCATGTAGAATCTAACTAACCAACTCAAATTAAAGAAAATAAAACCTAGCCCTATCAAATGTGCTATCTCACGATCTTGGTAGACTAAATCTTACCGTTTTGACGAAGTGTAGAGTCAGTAGGTCTATGTCTACGTGAATGCACGTGTGAACTGTTTTGGACAAGGTCAATCGGAAATTATGCGTCATCAGTACAGTGCAGTCATCAGGTAAGGTCCAGAGAATTTGCGATTGTTGTCGAGCTTTGAAAAATGCAAGCATCATGTAAAAGCAGGAGGAATTACGCATGTGACTTGGACTGGGTCTTTTCAGCGTTTTACTGTTTCGTGCAAATGTATAGGCTAGTAAATCGAGTTTTCCCCTTCAGATCAACAAGGAAGAGTAAACAAAGTTGAGATGTAGCCCTTCCATGTGCACACAGGGTCGTGAATTAGGACATATTTTACTGATATTAGGTAAATCAAAATTTGGCACAATTCATAGAAGTTTCACGAAAGTTTGAGTTTTCAACTCCCAGTCTTACACATGCCTTCAGGTCGGGTTACTTTTCGTATTTTGTACTTTAAGTTTAACTGTTTACTATGCAGTACACGCCAGTACGGCAGTGGGCCTATACACCCCTAGTTACAGTGCAACGAAGAAGGTATTTTACTATTTTGACTTTTGGGTAGGAAAAGTCAAAATAGTAAAATACCTTCTTCGTTGCACTGTAACTAATACACCCCCTGACCCACGGGATTTTATAGCAAAGGGAAACCAACACCCAACCCCCTTGCGTACATGTACCATGGACTTTAATAATCCATTGTACTTTTTTTTTGTAGCATGCAGATCTACATTATACGTACTCTGTTTGAACACCCCGTCACTGGGGCGTCAGTTTTGTGTTGTCAGTGTGTCCATATGGTTAAAGTAATAAAGACAAAAATTAATAGGGACAAATTTACTTTGTCGTTATGTTCAAATCCTATTTTTCCTAGATGAACTGGTACTTTGCAATCCAATTAGAGCTACTGTCTTAAATCTCTGTGAAGGGGCAAACATGTACAGTGGAACCCAACTTAGGAGACCACCTCACCATTAAGACTAGTCCGACAAGTCTGATCTGGGCATTTTTGATATGGTGAGGTCACACCATATCAAAAATGCCCAGACCAGACTTGTCGGACTACATTAAGACCATCACAATTCAATCTGTTTCTCATTATTTTTGGCTATTTCAACCTCACTCACTAATCAGAACAATTTTAGCAAGGCACTTAGGTGGTCTTAATAGTGAGGTTCAACTGTATCTGCCTATTGTCAGTTATGTACCCATCCCACTGCTATTCTTCTTTTTGAGGATGAATGAGGGGACGCCATTACTAAGTAGTTAGCTGTTTCCCATACGATTGTGGGGTCACTGGTTTGAATCCATACCATCCTTGTCCTTTGGATGAGACAGTATAAACCAATGTCTTGTGTCACGGTAGGTGCATGTCTGCACGCTAAATAAAACTCCCTGTGCGACGACCATAAGTGCCGATCATAGAAGTTGTTGCACTTCACTTGCATTGGTCACATCTCCATATAAGTGAAAGACGCTTGAGTGGGACGTTAAACAACAGTATAACTAACAAACCAATACAGATAATAAAATGTTTATTATTTCACTTGACATATTGTAATCATTGAGTATTATTATACCTATAATACATATCTCTGCTTCTGATTCGCCTAAATAGCATCATGTGATCGAAAACATTATTTTTGTCCCCCTCGAACATTTATGTCACCCTCCTGGCCGGTTCATGTTACCTTCTTGTGCGCCTAGCTCTTTGTTTCTTACATTGTGACGTCATAATCCAAGACAAACATGCGCTGCGCTCTCCGATAGGTAGTGCCTATGTTCAATATCAAATTCATTGTTTCTGAAGAAGATAGTCTTTATTGATTCTGTATTTCGGTATAATAAACAATTTATTGCCCTTATTGGAGGGAAATATGAAGATTTGTTTACCCGCGACAAGTCATAGTTCCCTCGGGCTCCGCTCTCGGGAAATATGACTTGCCTTTGGCAAACAAATCTTCATATCTCTCTCCAACCAGGGTATTAAATGTATATTATTATACCTTTAATACATATCTCTGCTTCTGATTAGTCTAAATCGCATCATGTGATCGAAAACATTATTTATGTCACCCTCGAACATTTATGTCACCCTCCTGACGGGTTCATGTCACCCTCTCGTGCACCTGGCTGTTTGGCTCTTTGTTTCTTACATTGTGACGTAATAAGCCAAGACAGAAACTCTCAATGAATGTATAACGTTGCGCTCTTCGATTGGCAGTGCCCACGTTCAAAATCAAATTCGTAGTTTCTGAAGAAGATAGTCTTTATTGATTCNNCTGATTGGAGGGAGATATGAAGATTTGTTTACCCGCGACAAGTCACATTTCCCTCGGCCTCCGCCCTCGTGAAATATGACTTGCCTTGGATAAACAAATCTTCATATCTCCCTCAAACCAGGGCAATAAATGTATAATGTCATCAGCAATGTGGTGAATTTTGGATGGCATCTGTAGACACATAGACTTTAGTGATAGATATGAAACAGGATATGTTAAAACCAATTGGTAAAAAAATTTGTATCTGTCCACCTGAAATACATTTTGTCCACTTCATTAGAAGACACTAGTCGTAGAAGAGCTGAAGTCAGGGATGAAACTTTTCTTAGTTGTTAACCACTGTGAGAAGATGTTTCACATACTGTATGTACCGTAATACATGTATTTTATATACTGATATTTTTGTGTAGTAAGGATTTTGCTCTCAACCTTTTTTTTTTCATTTTCATCAGACCCCTGTCAATAAAATGCAAATGTTACATGTAACGCATTGATGTTCTGTTGGGGTCCATGCAGATAGTTTCCATCTACAATTCATCTACATGTAGTTGATTTTTATTTCATACAGTTTTTACTAGTTAGTCTATGTAGAATGGAAGTTGTCTTGATAGACCACCCCAACAACCATGAAAATGTGGTGTTTCAATACAAGTGTAGAGGTCTCTGAAGATATGGGACTGGCATATTTACTGAATTTTAGGATAAGTTATCTCACCACAATTAATCCCTCAAGACGGATGGTCTTGCTATCATGGTAGTGGTCCCCTACAAAAAGTGGTCTATAAATGCAGTGATTTCTAAAGACAGATTTATAATCTACTTTATTATGGTAGCGGGCTCTCTGGACAGGTGATCTGTCTTGGTAGCAATCACTGGCAGTGATCTTTATAAAAGACAGATGATCTATTATGGTGGCGGTCTCTCTGGACAAGAGCTGCAACGACTCGAACCGGTGCATTGAAAACCTTTACTCTTACCTCTGACCTGAATCGTGAGTTGCAGTCATAATCGAACAGGACAGCAGGTCTTAGCAGTGATCTGTATAAAAGACAGATGATCTATTATGGCAGTTGGCTCTCAGGACAAGTGACCTGTCTAAGCAGTGATCTCTATAAAAGACAGCTGATCTATTATGGCAGTTGGCTCCTAGGACAGATGGCCTGTCTTAGCAATGATCTGTATTAAAGACAGATAATCTATTATGGCAGTTGGCTCTAAGGACAGGTGGTCTAGCTGTCTTATCAGTGATCTGTATAAAAGACAGATGATCTATTATGGCAGTTGGCTCCTAGGACAGATGGCCTGTCTTAGCAATGATCTGTATAAAAGACAGATAATCTATTATGGCGGTTGGCTCTCAGGACAGGTGGTCTAGCTGTCTTAGCAGTGATCTCTATAAAAGACAGATGATATATTATGGCGGTTGGTTCTCAGGAAAGGTGGCATATCTTAGCAGTGATCTCTATAAAAGACAGATGATCTATTATGGCAGTTTGCTCTTATGACAGGTGGCATATCTTAGCAGTGATCTCTAAAAAGGCATGTGATCTTTATAGCAGTTGGCTCTCAGGAGAGATGACCTGTCTTAGTAATGATCTCTTTAAAAGGCATGGTCTTTTATGGCAGTGGTGTCTCAAGACAGGTGGTTTTCTTGGCAGTGAATGAATGATCTCTATAAAAGACAGCTGATCTATTATATCAGTGGGCTATCAGGACAGATGATCTGTCTTGAAAATGATTTCTATAAGATACAACTAATCTGATTTATCATGGCAGTGGTCTCTCTGGACAGATAGTCTGCCTTGGCAGTTATCTCTTAAGACAGGCGACCTTTCATTGTAGTGAACTCTTATGACAGGTGGTTTGTCTTGGTATTGATCTCTAAAGACAGATGATATCTTATGTCAGTGGTCCCTTAGAACAGATGGTTTGTCTTGGTAGTGATCTCTAAAGACAGATGATCTCTTATGGCAGTTGGCTCTGAGGACCAGTGGTTTGTCTTGGCAGTGATCTCTAAAGACAGATGGTCTCTAATGGCAGTTGTCTCGGAGGACAAGTGGTTTGTCTTGGCAGTGATATAAAGACAGATAATCTGTTTAGCCAGTGTTCCCTTAGGACTAGTTCAAATTGTACTGTTTCAATTACTAATGCGTACTCTTAGGAGTGGATGTCAACTTAGTAGTAAGGTGATTTCAGAGAGAAAGATAAATGTTTTTAAGTTCAAAGGTCGTGGGACTTAACACAATTACAAACAGCAGAAAGTCATATCGTTTATAAAACTTAGATAAGTCTTAAACACGTAATCCTCTTCAACTTTATCTGATTGTCGTAAGAGACAATCAGAAGCTTTGTGGACAGGAAACAGATAAAACGACCAGATGGACCTAGATCTTTAAACTCTGACTGAATGTTTGAAATAACATACATTGTACATGTATGTAGCATTGATTCAGTGAACTGATATTTGATACATGGCAAGTAAATATAACTGCTTAGTAAGGTAAAAAAAACATTTAGAAACCAATAACATTGTTGATTACAATCCTGTGTAATTCAGTCACCGAATGCACTGTGTATATATGTGTCAAGTACCTAACAAAGATCTTGCAACCATTGTGCATTCAAACAAAGATTGGTTACCAAAGAATGCATAATTGAACATAATGTTACGCAGGAAATCTCAAATTACCAACAAGTTTTATATATAAATTATATAATAAATTTTTGTTGTTGTAAACATTTACATGTAGCTGTGGTGTCATGTCATACATATCATTGCCTAGTTTTAAAAAAAAAATTATATTGATGTGAGAAAATGCCAACAAACTATGACATCACGAAATTGTGTCACAAAAACAAACAGAACATGTCAATTCTGTAGTGTAATGTTGACCTGTATTGGATAAAGTAACGAACAAACAGAGTGTCCTACAATCTACTGTGTAAGACCATGTACAGGTTTATGAAAAGAAATCATGTAAAGTCCTTCAGTGCAGGTATGTAATTTTAAATGCTCCACTCTAGAACCTCCCAGAATTTTAGCTCACCTTAGCCAAAGCCAAAGGTCTGTTGTCCATAAACTATTCACATTTTCAATTTCTTCTTCAGAACCATTGCAGGGGTTTTGGTGAAACTTTGCACGGTTGAAGTACCCTACAAGTGTTTTTGTTTTTATGTTTGAACTTTTATCTGCCCAGGGATGGAAAAGTGGCAGGGTCAAATATGTCTGGGTGGGTATCCTCCTTTGAGAAACTTCTTCTGAAGGGCTGCATAGAATAAAAAACTAAATACATCTGAGTGATCTAAGACGATGTGTAGAGAATTAAGTGTTGTTGATTTTAGTCCCATTGGAATTTTGATTTTTTGACACATTTTTGTTGTTTTTATTTTTGAATTTTGTTGTTGTTGGGCATTTTTTAGCCTAAGTAATTGAAGATTTGGGGGTAATTAGTTTTTGCCCTGTCTGTTTGTCTGTATGTATGTCTACATGTAAAGTCCATGATCTCTCCTTATGCTCATGTTGCTCAGCTGAGTGATATTACAAGCCTATTTTGGCCTCTTGTTTGGAGATGTTAGCTAATGCCTGTGGAAGGGTTCAAATTTTAGCCTGTGCTCAGTATCTACTGTGTGCATTAGATCTATTCATGGATTTGCCCTGATGATCAGGTAAATAGTCTGACACAGTAAATGAGAGAGTTGCATACAAATATAAGGCATTCATGATTGATTATGTAATATAATGGGATTGAAATAATCTAAAGTTTCTGTTAACTGTTATACAGTAATTTTACGCAATAGAGAGGTTATCATAAAGGAGTTTTAGTTTTGTAACTTGTTTGACTAAAGATATCTTTTTAGCTCTGAATTTGGAGTTAGTATAGTTGTACATGTACATGTAAGTAGGATTAGGATTTATATATTTAAAATAATCTCCCTAAAAAATGAGGTCTTGTGTCACAGTAGGTGTCAATCTATACGTTTACATGAGGGGCCCCTCTCTCAATCACTGTTCAATGGCTGTGTCAAACAAAAACCAAATTTGTAGCCTTCAGCAGCATTCTTTATGTCTGCATATAAGACAAAGATTGATAAGTGACACTTTAAACAACAGTGCAACAACAACAGGTAATGTTGTATATGGGCAATACTAGTAAGAGATTATTATTGCTCTTTAGTGACAGTGTATAATACTAAAATGAGCATTTTAGACCCAAATTTCACTCTTTGACTTTCACATTGTTTGACAGAATTTAATTTTGCAAGATGCAATACATTTACATTGTATATGTTAACAACTGTGACTTTACTAAAAGAATTAGCCTTAAATTATAAGTCAGAAAAGTTACCCATGTATGTTACAAGCTTGACATTTACCTGTATGTCAGTATCAAATTCACACTAGTAATCATTTTTAGGAATCAAGGATAACAGTTGTTATGGTTAGTTAATACAAGTGATATGACTATCAAATTTACTCTTATCTCTCTATGACAAGATCGTCTAAGCTCATGATTTTGGCCTCAGGGCCCTTCATTTGACTTAAACATGACGTTTTATGTTTACACGTATGTGTACGTCCTGTTGGTCTATACAGCTATATGAAGACTTGTAGATCATAAATCTCATCTGTTAAGAGGATGAGTAAAACACATGTAACATAGTTGATAATTCACGATTCTGATGGGGGCTTACTAAGACACTTAACTATTTGTTATTGAGGATGTTGGCTTAAGCTGGGGTAAGCAGATGAAGGAAAAGTGTGTGAGTTTTATAATAATACAGATAATGTTGAATAATCAAAAGGAAATGGTGGACTGTAGCTTTGTATCTTATTGACTAGTGTAAATGTATAAGTAGCCAGTTCAAACTGACACAGCTGAAAAACACACAGACAGTAGATGGTTGCACTGCCTTTAAATACTGGTATGTTAATTCATTATTACAATGTAATATTTCTGCCTATGTTTAGTAGTTTTTAGGATGCATGCATGCATTCTCTGTGTATTCTTCGGATATGTATGCTCACATGACAATATGTACATGTACATGTAAAAAGTCAAAATGAAAATCACCTCATTTATAGCAGAAGTATCCCAATGGCCCTGGGATTGAGTCCAGGCTATTACAAATTTAAATCAATATCATCCTGTACATTAGCGTAGAACTGTTATCGTTATATTGTTGTTTAACACCGCACACAAGAATCTTTTAATTGTAAAGAGACATCATCAAATGCCAATGAAGGGCTACTATTTTGGCCTGTACTCAGCACTTTGGGTCATTGAGAAGTGAGGGTTCTTTAGTAAGCTAACACATATACTGTGACTTGGGACAGCTCTCTCATCCAAAGGACAAGAAATTAGAGAGCTGCTTCTACTAAGCTAATTCAAACCCAGAACCTTGTGATCTGAAGTCAAATACACTACCACAGACTGACAATGGTTCTTCGCAGCAACTTTATATTCAACAAATGCTTTACCTTTGAAGCAAAAGTGAAAGTGTTATGAGTGAAATTATGATTTTTAAGTGGTTTAATCTCTACAGATGAATGTCTTGAAATATTGACAAGTTCTTGGTTTTCATGGCAATTGTAGTAAAGCCCCCATGACCAATACTATAGCATTGCACTTTAAACCAGTCAGTCTCTCACCTTTGGTCAGCAGGGGTTCAAGCCTCACTGGAATCTAGGCTGATTATGTGAGAAAGTTTGTCAGTTTACTTGTGGAAGGCCGGTGGTCTCTTTCAGGGTACAAAGTTCTTTCCTCCACCAATAAAACCTGTCTGCCACCATACCACTGAAAGATGTTCAGGTGTGACTTAAAGCAAAAATAAACAAACATACAAAAACCTGACTTAATCCACAATAATCCATGATTACAGAGGATGCAGTAAATCCTGTCATCTACTGTCACTCCTCTGATTTGTTTTGAAAGTGATAATGGCCATATGAGATATAACTTTTTGCCTTGGTTTAACCCTTTCAACACCACAAATGGTAATGGACTGGTCTAACACAATAGAAAAGATCATACCATTCTGATACTTGGGGTTGAAAGGGTTAAGAATAAATCCAAACACCTGATCTCAGGTTGTCGTGTACATGTTGTGATGGTATTTCATTTGTTCTTTTTAATAGTTGATATATCAGGGCTAAAGTTAATACTAAGAGCATGTCATGTGTGTTATTGATTAATGGATAGTTAATATTGTATATACATGTATACATGTATGTATAATATCTGTATTTGTTATAAATTTCAAGTGAGAGCTGGCTTTGGCTCCTAGGTACAGTATTTGCTTTTGAGTCGTTGGTCTAGGGTTTGAGCATCAGCAGGGATGGCTGGTTTTCCCAATCTAAATTATATGAGATATAAAAAATCAAGCTCCTTTGTCGCAATACCGTGTAGGTGTTGACTGCTCAATAACCATAAATGTGGATAAATGGCCAAAGTTTGAAGCCCCACTGTCGACATTTATCAAGTGAAATGCTAAACAAAAACACAACCACACATAAATCAAAGTTTATTATTGACATGGTGGTCAAGTGGTTTGAGAGTTCAATGTGTGGGGGGCCTTCGGTTCAAATCCTGTTGTATTATCTCAAGTCATGAATCAACACCAATTATTCTGGTTCAGCTCTTGTGTGGAGAGCACTGGGTTCAATGATAAAGTCTTTCTGAGATTTATTTGTTGTTGCCTGGTTTGAATTTTAAATATGAATGTTTTTCTATTATCTTCAGGTAACAGATCATAAAAATCTACTAAATTAGCGGAAATTAGTGCTGCACACAAAATGGCGTCCAATGGAAAAGCCCATTCAAAGGGGGAGAAGGATGTAGAAGAGAAAGGTTCCAACAAAGTATTATATATTGTGTTTCTATCGCTTGTGATAGACCTCCTGGCATTCACTCTAATTTTACCTCTGCTGCCATCTTTATTGGACTACTACGGAACACATGACAAGGTAGTACTCCTTTGTATTACTACTTTATGAGACGGTCTGATAGTGATAGTTGTGAGTTAGCTCCCTTTAACTTGTTTCCCATTGAATGTTTATCCAAATTTCAGTTGCCTTGTCTTGATAAGATATACTGTATGGTACATACAGGGGAGTTTTTGCCCCTTTTGCCCTCTTCATCACTGAGCAAATTCAAAATAGTAAATTGATTAAATAGAGTAATATCAAGACTGGGCAAATGTAAAACAGGGCAAAACTATTTGCAAGTGCATCAAGGTGAACATAGCACAGGGCAAACATAACCCTGTATAGAGTAAAGATGATGGGAATTATACATGTGCATTACCGGTGTATATTGATGCCTGATTGTGGATGACTTAAACCACAAAAAGGACAATGCACGTATCATTTGAAAATTCCTCTTTTTCAGTGCTAATGCTTCATATTCCGCTCTAAGCTTTTCTCTCTAACTTATCTTTATTGCTTATGATAATAGAAGATGTTATCTTGCACTTTAATGCCTTATGGATGGAAATAGGACTATTCTAATTGTATCTAAAATTCTAATTTAAAAAACATGACAGGGGTATTAAGCCATGTTTTGCATTGCTCTTGTTATACTTGTCAGATTACATGGTATAAATGTAAATTGTATCTATAGTTTATGTAAGGGTGAATATCTTCATTTTTTTAGGAGGGCTTATACAAAATAATCAAAGATTCCGTCACAGGCTTCAGAGAGTTGGTGGGGGCACCAGATACACCAAGATGGAATTCTGTTCTGTTTGGAGGTTAGTACAAAGACTCACAAAGATATTAGATCTGTGTTTAAATATTCCCGGCAGTAGAGAATTATGTTATTTTCTCACCATCACTCTACTGTGAACAATTGAGATATTAAAACATGCACTAGAATGTCTCTACCATGTGTCATGTTGTGTACAATGTACAAAGTTTTAAGCTGATATGTCAGTATTTCATATGTAATGTATGCTGATATTGCCTTTGATTTTGTTTACCCAGTACTATCAATATTACATTTCTTGTTACATAGCCTCATATTGATTGTATTGTTGTTTAACGTCCCACTTAAGAATCTTTCACATTATGGGAACACCTTCAGTGCCAGTGAATTGCAACAAATTTTGCCAACTTTACCAGCCATGTGAATTGGGAATTGAAGTGTTCATGCCTTCAGAATTAAAGATTTTTGGTCTTTGCTACTCTTTCTGTTGATAAAGCATCAATTTTCATGTAACTGCAAGGTCTTTGTTCATTGACACATGATTTTTTGTTAAAAATTTCTCTTGTGTGGTGTATTTAACATGTTGTGATGTGGTACACTTCCAATGTTGAGGTAAGGTTTCCACCTTAGGTCACATAAGGTATTTGAAGTTGAGTTACAAAGGTAATTAAACTATACTTAAATTTTTTATTGGGTGAGACCATCTTTCAAATTTGAGAATTTTGACCAAACTCTGAGGTTTCGTCACTACAGGTATACAGTACCGTATGTGCCATAAGTGAGTGGCCACCTGAACATTATTGTAATGTTATACATTTTTGGGGGCCTCTGTGGCCGAGTGGTTAGCGTGTTCGACTTTGAATCGAAGGGTTGGGGGTTCGATTCCCGCAGCGCCACTCTGCGGTTGGCCGTCCCTGTCTTTCGTTAAAGAACCCTCCCTGCTCTACGGCCTTAAGTGCCGAGCACAGGCAAAATTTGTCGCCCTTCACCGGCACACGGTGACGTCTCCATATGAGTGAAATATTCTTGAGTGGGACGTTAAACAACAACAAAACAAAACTATACATTTTTGCCCTTATTTGTCTAATGTAAAAGTAATTTTTATGAAATGAATAGTTGCACATATTATACACTTTTGTAATTGGGACAAATCAGGCTCTAAATTAATAAGTTAAATATATTTTTAGTCCTGGTATTTATACTTGGTTACTGATGTAAACAAAAATGTACGTGCTTCACAGAAGTGAGATGTCTGATAGTCTAAAGCAGATGATAATAACTATGACTGAAAGAGGAATTTCTGGGCAAAATATTGCTGAAATGTTGGATATGTCCAGGGCAACTTTACAAAAAATTCTGAATTATTTTCATGAAAGAGGCAACAAGGAGAAAACGGGACAAGGCCTGGATTCCAGAGTGCCTTGGTACGTACAGTCTCCATTCTCCAAGGTCCATCATTTCTTATATGATTTGGGACGGTATAATATATGAAGCAGTAGGTGTTTTGACACCAGTAAAGGCTTATATAAATTCTAATGCACTGTGTTTGTTTTGTGTTATTTCATTGGTCAGTGAAGTTGAAAACTCGCAGGGTATTCACGATTCACTGCCAGTTTTTAAATGCCGTCACAATTTGTCTGTTTATATATTACATTGACGTATGGTTATTGATAAAATTAGGACATCTATACGTCTCGGCATCTTCTGGCACGACACTAAAGAAGAATGTAAGGAGCATTAGAATAGGGTTACCATGTGACTGTTTTACAAAAACTGACAGGGTATCGTTGAATCCCCTATCAGAAATATCCTTTTCACTGCTCGGCTAAGGCTTCGCGGTGAAACTTCATTTCTGACAGGGGATTCGCCCATCCCCTGTCAGTTTTTGTACAACAGTAACATGGTAACCCTTAATTCTGAGAAATACATCAACATCCTTAATAAAAATTTATAACCTGTTGTCTCAATTTTTTTTTAAATTCCCCCTAGATTTTACAAGAGGACAATTGCCCTTTTCACGTATCTGGTCAGACCTGCACCTAGAAAACTGATAACAATATAACCACTAAAATTTTATCTGCACAGTCTTAGGAACTTATCGTCATAGAAAATGTATGGCAAATGATCAGACTAAAAGTTCAGAAAAAATTACACACCCTTCATTCAAAAGCCGACCTTGTGAATACAGTTTGCAACATTCAGATATAGAGCTTAGTCAGACGGTTATTATGGACTTGTACAAATCAATTCAGAAACGAATCTAAGCTGTGATGAAGGCCAATGGATGGATAATTAAATACTGAAAGGTAAAACAAGATATTATACTTCCTTCAACTTAAAACATAATCGAGAAACAAAGATTATGATGTTAAACTGGTGATGACGTCGCATTAAAGTGGATACTTATTTATGGCACGACACTGTATTTATACAATGCTCAGTTATATTCAAACCTTGGTCAAAGTTAAGCAACTGTTGAACAACTAAGCCCAGGTTTATAAATACCTGTCTTTTCTGTTACAGGTGTGATTGGCTCACTGTTTTCCTTTCTACAGTTCATCGCATCCCCGTTGGTTGGTGCTGCATCTGATGTGTATGGAAGGAGACCCATACTCATTGTCTCCATGGTAATGCAGGATTAAGTTAAATAATTCTCTCTCTTACATAGACAACAGTTTGTAGTATATTATGTTGGTTCTATTAAGTTATTCATTAGTTTATAATATCCGTGAAGTAGTATTAAAAAGTACTTCATCTTCATTGTATTAAGTGGGGTCCTGGTGAACACATGCATCTGTGCAAACACATCTAGAAATCAAAGACAGATTAAAATTAAATCAAAGTAACATAATTATTTCATCGTATAGCTGGGCCTTCAATGGTTAGCTTGTTTTCCTTCC
>JACSZP010026361.1:0-15408 GCA_016161895.1 Pinna nobilis
GATATCAAGGACTTATAAACGTAAGTCCTTGATTATACACCCTTGGCACCTGATCCCTATCTGGATTGTCAGAGGTCTGTACAATGTATTTGTCCAATATTCAACAAAGTACATTTATAATGGATACCTATTGGTTCTTTTGATTATTGATTATACCTGTCATGCGTGGATCCAGGATTTTTTTCCGGGGGGGGGGGGGGGGGGGGGNNGGGGGGGGGGGTCAAACTTATATTTAAAGGAAAAAATCTAACCCTGTTTAAATGAGAATATAAGCATAATTGACCAATATTGGCCGTATACATTTTGCAAATTCCAGGGGGTCTGGACCCCCTCGACCCCTCTAGATCCGCGCATGCCCGTGCACGTGACTTTCAAATGTCTTAGAAACTCGGATTTTCAAAATACATTGTTATATATTTACTGTTGCATAATTGTAGAGAGTGATGAGTTCTACGCTCATGGAAAGTGTCAAGGTCATGGAATCAAACGTCAAGGTCAAATAACAGTTAGCTATTGAAATTTTCGAAGCCAAATATCTCATTAACTTGGATTTTCAATACATGGTTACTGTTGCATTTTTGTAGGGAACAATAAGTAGCACCGTAGGAAGTAGGAAAATTTCAAGATCAGAGGTCAAGGTTAAAGAGCAATTGTGGAGAGCGATGAGTTCTACAATCATGAAAAGTTTCAAGTTCATGAGTTCAAAGGTCAAGGTCAAATAGCAATTTGAAATGTTTGAATCCAAATATAGAATCTATCTCACAATGTTTTGGAATTTCCAATCATAATTGCTATTGCATAATTCTAGGGAGTTCTTCAATCTTGGAAAGTTTCAAGGTCACGGGAATATAGGTCAAGGTCAATTTGAAATTTTCGAAGCCATACATTTCAGAAACTTGGATTTTCAGTATACTGTTACTGTTGCATGATTGTAGAGAGATCTGTCTTCTACCACCATGGAATTTCAAGTTCAAATGACCAAAGGTCAAGGACACAGAGCAATATCTCAGAAACTATTTTATTTAGAGTAGATGGTTATGTTGCTTATTTATAGAGGGTATTCTACCCTCATAGAAAGTTTCAAGGTTATTAGATCAAAGGTCAAGGTCACAGAGCAATTCAAAAATTTTGAAGCGAAGTCCATGTGTATTTCAGAAAGTATTGAATTCTAATAGATTGTTTCTGTTACGTAATTGTAAAGGGCAATTAATTCTACTATCGTGAAAAAATCAAGGTCATGGGATCAAAGGTCAAAGTCATGGCCATTTTAAAATATTCAATGCCAAATATCTCAGAAACTTTGACTTTAAAAGTATGGTTTTACCTTTGAATTATTATCAATTTCAGTGTCATTAGATCAAAGGTCAAGGTCGCAGAGCAATTTGAAATATTCAAAACCAAATATCGAAAAAAAGTTGATTTTCATTATATGATTGCAATATTGTAGAGAATGATGAGTTTTCCAATGGTCAAGATCACAGAGCAATTTGACAGAAACTATATAGCTACTTTATTTAAAGATTGTCTACTTTATGTGTTTGGGTAAAGGAGACAAAATTAATCAGGGTTCCTCATTGGCATATTGTATCTGTAACCATGTTTGACCTTGAAGGTCCATTTGGCCTTTTATTTGTTAACGTTTGACTGAAAATAATTTAAAAAAGAGCACATGGCGGCTAGTTATGTAAATACAAGAGCTAACAAATTACAATGCTATTTTTGATACTTAATTCTTGGGCTAATGTCAATTATAGAAGTAGACATGAAATAGGCCCTACATATCTAGACCTGTACATCTGTTTCATTACTCAAACTCGCATGCAAACTTACATAATGATAGAGATTGCCTGACCGTTGAGGGTTGAGGGTTCAAGTTCGAACCCAATACACAGCGAATTAAATTAAATAAAAGTTTCTTGTTCTTCTGAGAAATCATACTACTCCACTCAATTGCATACATGACGTCTTCACATGACTGTGCCTCAAAATTCTATGCACGAGACTTTGTCTATGTGTTAAGATTTACTAACAAGAGGTCAAAAAGGGCCTTAACAGGCATCAGAGGAATAAATTGGGTTGAAATTCGCCCACTAGTTCCTGAGAAGAAGTGTAAAATGTGAAATCCTATATTCATTCCATGTAAAATGCTGAACCCCATGGTGGGGTAAAAATGACCCCAGGGCCTTCTCTTGAACAAACTTGAATCTGCACCCAAAAAGAATTCTACGCGTATGTTCCAGAAATTCAGGTAAGCCGATTTTTGAAAAATTGAAACTTTTTTTCTTAGGGCAGGACCATTTTTTATCCAGAGGGATGATATGAACAAATTTAAGTCCCCATCTTCCAATGGTAATCCGTAGAAAATTTGGTTGAAATACGCCCACTGGTTCTTGTGAAGAGGCTTAAAACGTGAAATCCTATATTAATCCTATAATGTAAAATGTTTAACCCAAGGGCAGGAGCAAAATGATCCCAGTACCTTCTTTTGAACAAACTTGAAACTACACACAAAAAAGAATGCTTTGTTCTAAAAATTAGTGCATTTGGCCTCGTACTTTCAGAGAGGAAGATTTTTGAAAATCGCAAAATAAGGACATTTATGTCCTAGGGCTGGGCCATTTTTGACCCACAGAGATGGTTTAGTTGAAATCGGCCATCTGGGTTTTGAGAAGGAATTAAATATGTTAAAATCTTACGCACGGATGGACTACGCACGACGACGGTCGGGAACGGAGCGAAATAGTTTATTCGAGTTTAGTCAGTTTAATTTGTTGATCATGCGACAAAGAAACAAGATGCAACTACATATCAAGATTTAAGTGTACTTTATTTCAGAACTCTGAGGTTGATAATAAAAAGATGCTAGTTCCTCATTGACAATATTTTCGTAGTCTTTGGTGACCGGGTCTTCCAACAGTCTATTGGAATTCCCATGGGAACAAATTGTGCTCCTCTTTTAGCTGACCTATTTTTGTATTCTTATGTGGTAGAGTTTATTCAAAAGCGTCTACGTGGAAAGAAAAAGTATCTTGCTGTTACATTCAACTTTTTAGTTAACACATAGTTCACATTTAGATATATCGACGACGTTTTATCTATCAGCAACAATCATTTTCATTCATATGTCGATTCGATATACCCCAGTGAACTCGATATAACAGAAACAACAGAGTCTTCTACGTCTGCTTTGTACTTGGATATTTTACTGAAAACATACCTTAACGGTAAAATGACAACTCAACTTTACGAAAAACGGGATGACTTCAGTTTCACCGTTGTCAACTTCCCATATTTATGGAGCAATATTCCATCCCCATCTGCATATTGAGTTTATGTCTCAACTTATTCGATACGCTAGAGCTTGTTCAGCGTATGACCAGTTTTTAAATCGAGGTAGGCTACTGACTAACAAGTTGATATTACAGGGGTTCAAACAGTCTCGGTAAAAGCTTTTCGTAAATTCTACGGTCGGTACAATGATCTGGTTTCCCGATATGGCCTGTCATTGGCCTGGGTCGAATGCTATCTGACATGTTTCATAACGGTTGTTAGACCGTTCTTTACACACTGATTTTGACTATGGATTACTGCGTTTACCTGATCAAGATATAGGGCTCACGACAGGTGTGACCGGTCAACAGGGGATGCTTACTCCCCCAAGGCAACTGATCCAACCTCTGACGTATCCAGGGGTCCGTGTTTGCCCAAGTCCTTATTTTGCAATTTTTTGTAGGGAATATGAGATCGATCATTGCTCGTTGCCCTTACCCTTATACATGAGGCATCGTATTCATCGACATGAGTAATTACTGAGGACGAAAAACTATAACATACACACGAATATTACAAAACTGCTAGAAGAAAAATTAGCATAATTTCACTGTCATAATGCCAATACACCGATCCAATACACGAAGAAACGGTGATAATCCCTTTCACTGTAACTGCGGTCCCATAGCCTCGTTTTAGTTGGCAATACAATGCAGATTCTTGGGAAAATTAATGACGTCAAGGAGCAATCAGTTACTATAACGAAGTCTATGTCTTTGCGAGTATCTTTACCATTGTGCCAACCAGACTCACAGGTAAGCAGTTAAAGTTAGATGCCGCTAGCCACATAAGAGAGGTGGTCGCTTTAAGGCGCGTTTACACCTATCCGGTTTTTTTTTTCGTCCGCTTCCGCACCCGCACCCGTCATCCGTCGTCCGTCATCCGTCATGTGTGTACACACTTGTACGTCAAAATATGTTAAAATAAACATAGTTGTAGGCGCGATCAACCTCCAAGGTACCCGTGATACCATGATTACCGTCCGCACCCGCATCCGCTTCCGTCAAAAATCGGTCTCAGATCGATTTGTGCGGAAGCGGGTGCGGGTGCGGACATGTGTGTACATTTCAAATGAATAATGTTGATTCGATTTTGACGGATGACGGATGACGGGTGCGGGTGCGGACGCAAAAAACGGATAGGTGTGAACGCGCCTTAAGTCATATTCAAATAATTTATTAGCTCATCTAATCGATGTGTAATGGCCTTTATAATAATATCAATTTAAAGGCCCCGAAATCATCAGAAAACTCAATCTCAAACTCAGTACTCAGCTCAACTATTTTCCTTATTTTGGACTAATTACAGGTAAATAAAGAGTAATATGCTTTTTAATATGTGTATTAGTATAATATCTTTCAAATATCAGTAATAGTTTGTATCAAATCAGCAATCAGCAACCAGAAAAAGACATTGAGTACCGGGTATGATACTCAAGATTTGAATATATGCTCAAATCACTTTTTGGACCTGCTTAATTAATTACCAAGGAGAAACACAATGTTACTGATGTCACATTAGTATGATGTAAATACACATGTTGAAATGAATTTACTTGTATTTAGTTCAAAAATCGAGGAAAAACAGTTGAGATGATTACCGAGTGTGAGCTTGAGTTTTTCTCTGGTGATTTTGGGCCTGTACATGTATATGTATATGTATACTGATTATCATCAGACAGACGAACTGTTAACTGACCGTAAGGTTGAGGTAGCCTAAGGCTAGCACTGGTGTGGCTGTAATGTAATGTAGTGTAATGTAATGTAACAATAATATTCCAGGAGGTATTACTAATTTTTCCCGAATTTCGGGCAAAACATTAAAATCCGAAAATCAAAGATTGGCGTGGCAGGCCGACTAATGTTTATCACTGAATATGATTGAATACATAAAAAACAGCAAACTAGCAAATATTTCCAAAGCATCAGCTTTAAGCCGTCACGATTATACTGTAAACACTAGCAATAACAACGATAACAACTGAAGCTCAAAACGATGAATGATTCAATAAACATTCTCAGACTGGGATTCGAACTCTCGGACTTCCTGTCCAAAGTCGAGAACTCAACAATCGTCATTAATCTCATATTCTGTCATATAGCACTTATTAACTTAACATTATAAAAGTCCTTCTCCTCCTCCATTCGAATAAAATGGTTGCTAACATTTGTGAATAATGATAATTAATAGTTGACGTGATTTAACATTCGGCGTGACAGACTGAAGCCCATGTCACACGCCAGGGTTAACCATGTAACCCCAGAGTGCATGATGATAATACGTCATTCAAGTCCCCGGTTTATAATAAGAAAGCATTCCATTGGATTAACTTCGACCCATTGGTTGTTTCTTGTCTGTGCAGATGAATTTCATGGTGTTTTTTTTTTAATTTATTAAACATGGAGCTCGTATGGTGGTGGCTTACTTTGGCAGTTTTGGCACGTACTGCTAGATATGGAAGGGTCCACTTTGTAGTTACTGTTTATGATTCCTTTCTTAATTCCACCTAAAAGATGACAAGAAAAAATATATAAATATTATGATGATATGTAATAGGATAACATGTAATACGATGTGATGTAATTAAAAGGTAAAGGCAACGAACAGTGATAGATCTCATGATTCCTACAAAAATTGCAAAATAATGAGATGGGCAATCACGGACCCCTGGATACGCCAGAGGTGGGATCACGTGCCTAGGAGTAGTAAGCACCCCCTGTTGACCGGTCACACCCGCCTGTCTTGATCAGATAAACGGAGTAAACCGCAGTCAAAATAAGTGTGTAAAGAATGGGCTAACAACCGTTATGAAACATGTCAGACAGCATTCGACCCAATGACAGGTCGTATCGGCAAACCAGACCATTGTACGAACCGTAGAATGTACGACATAATAAAATTTAAATATAATACAACCTAACCCCACCAAATTTAAGGGCTACTTGTCAGGTGACCTAAATGTATGGAGCCCAAAATGTTTTATCCTATATAAATCATCTGAATTAAGAGACAACCTGTCATATGTGAAAACATGTACATGCATATTGTATATATCAAAGTGATGCATACTGTATTACATTTAACAATGCTGTACAAAATATATGTACATGTATATTATAATGATATATTTGCATATATTACAATGATATGTATACCACAGCTAAATACTCAATTTACTATAATTAAAAAAGTAATTGTTTAAAGATGATATACTTGTATATATAACATTTGATGTGATATGATACTGTAATTTTATCTAAAAGAAAATACTATATACACATGTATTCCATATCGGTTTATTATAACATACTATATGTTATATGATAATAGAAATTTCATATCCTGAATGTTATGTATAATATCTTATGGTATAACGTTGCATAACATTTTGTTATAATTGATGCAATGAAGCATATATGACTTTAAGTACAGTTGCACTCTTCACAACCATTCACAAGACTAAATGATATAGATTGCGATGGTAAATAATTATGTCAATCAAAATAAGACCAACCTTCAATACACAGGTGCCCTGTATGTAATACAAATTCCTTGTATCCCTTCTTATGGGGTAGCAGTTTTCCTTTTCTTTTATTATATCTTCTTTTACGCACACAGCATACGACGGTCGTGATCACTATGGCAACAAGTACTAACACTGAGGCGCCAACACTTAGACCAATGACAAGACCATCTGCGAAACGGAAATAACGTCAATAAGATATGCTTTAAGGTAATCATATTATTGGTTATTCCATCTTTATATGTCACATACAATAGATCCTTTAGCTTTAACCACGGTGCTTTGATTTTTGGTTGGGCAAAATGACAAAAATGCCCTCCAAGACATCGACGTCATTATTGACACTAAATGTTTCATGACGCAATTTTCTGGAAACCTGTATCATTTTGCTCATACAAAATCACAGGACTGTCAAGTCAACCGGAGTATCAAATAGACCAAAGATAACCCGAACGAGACTGTGGGATATAAAAACCACAAATCTATAATATGGTACCAATGGCAAAAAGAATCAGGTGGCGATATACACATGTAGTGAGTAATGGACACACACAAACCTGTGCAAACCCAGAGGTGGGATCAGGTGCCATGGATGTGCCCTTTCAATCGGGGTTAGAACTGGACTCGGTTTCAAAGATCCTATGGAAGCATTCATGTACCACGCGATTACAGAAAACGTTTCTGCGGGACTAGTATTTCCAATGGTGATGGAATGTAACCCTACGTAATCTTCATGCTGAAATGCGTTATCGCGAAATATCATCTTCTAGGGCCATTCAATCACAAATAGAATGAAAGGTCCCGCACAACGTTATCGAGTATCACGTATCCATGGTACATGAATGTCTTCCATTCTAATTAGATTCCATATGTACCTATTACTTGTTAATATGGATCAATGTGTGCTTGTATTTTCAAAGAATGTTTTTTTTTAATTTTTTTTCTTTCTTTTATGACATTACAAAGACATACAAGACAAGTAACATTCATTTACACACTACATATAATTATAATATTCTAAACATATTTTAAATTATTGTCATACGCTCTCGTTCCTGTTTTCATAGTAAATAAACAAGAGCAAAACATATACCAACCATTTTCAAAGAATGGTACATTGAGGTTCAAGAAATGAGAAGAAATGTGAAATTTATAAATCTTACTCACCATTAGACCTTTTGCGGGTGTAGACTTTAAGTTCAAAAGATCCGGGATTATGGCTTTGCCATACGTCCGCTCTGATTTGTACTTTTATAGCGACATTTTCATATCCATCACTACATAGAGTGCGTATGCGGGTTTCATGACAACTGTAGACCTATATGAAGAAGAAAGTCAGTTATTGCAAAAGATTGATTTTTGTTGTTAATGTTCTTTGTTTAGCCTTTTGTAATTGTCAAATAAACAATTTTATACAATTATAAATATTACTTACTGCAAATTGCAAATGTCTGTCAGAATTCAAATATATTAATTTGAATTTCTTGACTAAAATCACAATAGTGTGCAATACACTGATCGTAGTATGCTGAAAATGTTTGTTATACTTTTATCGTACCATATGAATGAATTAAAAAAGGGGGGGGGGAGAGAGAACTAAGCAAACAAACCTCAGTTATAACATCCTCTACGTTCCCGATGTAGTACTGGACCTCCACATCACAGTCTATGACGTCAAAAGTTTTGACTTTTATGCAGACGCGTTCATTGGTGTCGTTGGGTGCAAAGTTCAATTTACAGCTAGGACTTCTAGTTCCTAACCATTTGACGAAGAAGGTGTCGTGGTTATTTATAAGTCGTTCTTGTTGATATGGAACACATGTCAAGTCATCATAAACAACTGGAAAACGGAAAATAAAGTTAATAGGATGTGTAAAAACATTTACAACATAGACATAAAATGCATTGACCATTAACAGCGATTACATTTTGCTAGCTAAATCAAGAGTATATGACTTTTCAACCGAAATCGACATGTTTACCAAACGTGTAGGATAGGCATGCCAACAGGGGATACTGACTCCTTCCGGACACCTGGTCCCATCCCGTTAGGGATTTGCATCTGTTTTCCACGTTAAGACGGTCATTATTCTTGACTTGTCAAGTCTAAGATTCTTAGAACTTCATTTCACATGGAATAAATCTTATATATTAGATAAGAATAATGAATATTAAAACATTCCATGTTTGCTTTAGACATACATAATCGTGACAACCTAGATGAATAAGTGCAAAACTGTCATTGGTGTACTATGTCCTGATACCAATCGATAATGAATCCCCACATAAAATCTTTTTTTTTCCGATCACATGCTAAAATGCTAGACAATGTCTAAAAAACGTTGTTTAGATGCTAATTATTCTTATCTTATTCCGATAAAAATAATCAAAACTTACTTGTTTCTACATAATGACTATTAACAGTTGTCAACACTACTGCTACTATGGCGACAAATGCAGCAAATTTGAAATCTATCATCGTCTGAAATTTGAAAATGAAAGATGAAAGTAAATGATCGCCGGAAATAGAAATCAACTCCAGCAAGAGAACAAAGTAAAGTTTAGTACCAGTTTAAGATCAGACTTAAAACAAACGCTATAGCAACTTGGAACAAGAAATACTGAACCATAGTGATTTTCTAGGTAAGATACATGTAATAATCTAGAATTTTGATTGATATGAATAAAGGATAAAAAAGTACTCATCGCTTAATTCTGAATGAATAAGAATAAAACCTTACCACTTCAATAATATAATGAAACGGAAATGATTATGCGTAAATTAAATCATGAATTCAGATTAAACATCCATAATAAGGACAAAAAACAGGGAGGAACTAGATCTCTGTTCAATGATTTTTTTCAGAGTTGATCTGTAGAAATAACCACACGCCCCCTGGGCGATAAAATTAGGTTTAAACTGATGGGTTGATTTCTAAAACACATTAATCATATTAAAACGTAGTTTATTACACGCTCATGTGGATGTATTTGTCAATGTCTATGCATGTAATGTAACATATCAGTTATCATAAGAATTATTCTAACTAAAAAACAGAGTTGACACAATACTAGACGTGTGTCCATGAACCTACCTGTTTACGTCTAATCAGGTATCTTAATTATATCTAAACTGTTGTTTATCAGCTGCTAGATTCGCTGTCATATGGTTTATATGGCATTATATCTATAAATAGTAGCCAATCAAAATGCATGATATTGCGAAATAAGAATCACCCTTGATATAAAAATTATTAATTTTTTGTAAAATCAAATAGTAAAACTTTTCCGTAATCCAATTACTTAATTATTAATTTCTTGGAGTCAATCATCTCCTTTCGGCAACATATTTCAATGTCTTTACTACATATAGAGATGCCTATTATATCTAGGTTATCTCACGACTGTGTCGATAACATGAATAATATAGTCACTGTTTACTCTGATAAAGTGTGTCACTTGATATGTATATATACATATAGTTATCGCATCAGTTACATAAACGTAAGTGGCCGGATGGAAATGTATTACTGCTTTTTATTGTGAAATAATCTAATGAAAATTAACAGTATTGTAACTTCTTCAGATGATTGTCTTTATTTAAAAATGCTGAAGTTCTATGAACTTAGTATATATACTTGTATTATAGATCGTTCTCGCCAAGTGAAATAAAAACGTACCAATTAGGGATATTTGAAAGTCTCTTTATGTTACAAGCTGGGTATTAAACGATCTCTTCATAAGACCTTCCCGAACGAGGGGGAACCAGTAGGATGTCCGGACAAAATCAGTTTTCTGGGTTAAAATTCCACGGTTTTTACTGTTTCATCCGAAAGACAGTGACAGCCAACCGCGAAGTGGCTCGAGCTGGAACCTCTCGATTCAAAGTCGAACACGCTATCCAACAGGCTATAAACTCATTGCAATGTATAAACTTGTACTTTAGTGAAATAAAAACACACCAATTACAGATATTTGAAAATTCCTTTATGCTACAAGCTACGTATTAAACGATATCTTCATTAAACATTCCCAAGCGAGAAGGGACCAGGTACCCAGACATGATCAGCTTCCTTTGTTAGAATTCGACACCCGACGGGATAGTTCTGTGCTATCAGGACAAATTTTTGTTGTCCACGCTTTACTTCACAAATAAGGAATTTCTCTTAATTTGAATGACATTTTCGACCAGACGAGCTGATATATAAATCGATACGCCGGGGTATTTCCTTATTAGAAGGGTGTTTTAAAGGTATGCCAACATTTGAAATTCCAGTTAAAAATCAAATGAAAATATGTTGGCATAGGTAGAATTTTGCAGTTAAGGGGATTAACTAATGTAAACAAATAGGCAAATTATTTAATTATTAAAACAACAATTTTGCAGGTGAACCACTCATGTAAGCCAGGTAAAATTTGGATATTTCTAAAAGAGGTGTATTCTATGAATGAAAACAATATGATTATTTCTCCAGAACAAAGTATATTTTTCCAATGAAAAACTTTAATGTCCCGAATAAATTCTTGGATTATCCGAGGAAGATTAACACCCATCTCCCTGGTATTTGTTTTACGTTTGTTGGCATACCTTGAATATGTTGGCATTCATTGAATGAACCATTAGAAGGATATACTATTCGAGCAGAAAGCCTCTTTACTAGTATACTTGTTACCACCCGACCTCCATAAAAATAGACCATAAAGCTGTTCCATTTACTTCTCTACAATCTTAATATTTTTAAAAATATTAATAACTGGATGACCTGCCTATATTTTGCTGCTGCTGCTGCTGATGATGATATAATTTTCAATTTTACATGTTCAAATGAAATATAGATTTTCGTTGTTTTTTGTTTCAGATTTTAGATTTTTTTTTTTTGGCTGAGAACAATTTTTTTTCTTTTGCAATGTTTGTAAAAAATAAGAATTATTCTATCATTTATATTTACATCAAAACTTACCTGTTTCATTTTGAAAGCATGAATATGTCCATTTGATACTCACCCGTTTCGTTTCGAATAAGCTAGTATCATGACACTTTTCTTTATTCATTTTTTGTAAAGTGAAATAGTCGAAAGGCCTAGGTTTTAATTACAAATGTATTTGGAAACTTGAAAAGGTAACGAACAGCGATTAATATAACAATTTCTATACGGAATATAAAAAAAGAGTTGATCAAACACGGGTACCTAGGTATACTAGAGTTGGGATCCGGTGCACAAGAGGAGTAAGCATCCCCTGCCCACCGAGCACTCCCGCCCTATATCTAAACAAAGCCATATACTTAAGTATACATGTACATGTATATATAAAAAGATACACATCTATTTGAAGAGACAAAACCATGGCAAAATCAAGGAGTCAACATTACGAACAGCAATTCACACGACAACATAAAGAACTAAAAGTAAAGTAACATGAACTCCACTGGAAACCGGGGTGGGCAGAGGTGCTCCGGAAATAAAGGAAAGTTCCTCCTACTCCAAGCACGGCACCCGTAATTTACATTGAACCCGATAGCTAATACACATATCTGATGAATATAGATCAGAGACTTTTGAAAATTTAGTAGTGAGACCAGGTACAATGTTTTATATTCCAGTCTGTAACATGTCTATGCCGGCTATGCAACAGGTAACGGTCAATTTGCCGTGTTATTAATTGGAGTTATCTCAAATTTTGCTAATGAAGCAGAAAATCTCACCTGTAGGAGACCGGAAATATCAATTATTTCACCTGTAAGCAGCCCGCGTAGCTCAGTCGGTAGAGCATCAGACTTTTAATCTGAGGGTCTTGGGTTCGAGTCCCAACGTGGGTGATCTCTTTTGCAACAAATATATTTCATGGCACAAAATATCAAAATGAAATACTCACTTTTAATCCATCGATCTCTAGGCAATAGTTCAGTTTTTCAGATGAAAACTATCAAAAGAGACCGACTTTATATTTTGTCGTACACGGCAATATCTTATGATACACCGCAGTATGACGTAGCCCTTTGTTAAATGACGTCAGCCATGCACATAGGCTCGTAGCAGCTTCAGCAATGAAAGCACCGGTGATTATATGTCTTTGCATCGAGACACGTTGGCCCTTGGTATTTACCACACATGAAAAGCCTTAATTGGGATAAAATCGTTACATGGTTTTTGAGGGTAGGATACGGGAATATACGTGGTCAGCAAAATGGTCAGTACTCCACACAACAACACATAAAACTGAAATCAGTGTAATACAAACCCCACTTAAACCGGGGTAAGTTCAGGTGCTCCGGAAGGGTAAGCAAGTCTCCACGCATGGCACCCGTTGTGCTACCCACGTATCTATCCGGGGAATATATGTAATTCTAAACGAGAACAGAAGGACTGGAATAGATGCGCGACAAGGGGAACATATCCTTCATAATCTATAATACCGATATTCCGTTACGATCAACCAGATTGCGACAGTGAAACACTCGAAGTGATCGCGTCAATTTAGAAATACGAACCCTTGTCACCAGCAGACATCCTGGTAGGGAACACAAGGTCTTTAATACAGTTTAATCCACCTATATTGTACCCTTGTATATTGAAATCCCACTTAAACCCCACTAACCTGAAGAAGAAACAGGAGACAGTCTAAAAGTTGGCGAATATTGGAGATACACCGAACTCAGAAAACCTGGAGGTGGGATCATGTGTCATGGAGGAGTTATCTACTCCTGCCGACTGGTCACACCCACTGAAAGTCCATAGTCAAACTCAGATGAAATAAACGTGTGACTGAAAAACGTCAACGTCTTATCAAAATCGGTAGCAACGATTCAACAATTATAAACAAAGATGTAATTCAACATTCCATTAAATGAAACGTTGTATAACAAAGTAATTATACCAACCGTAAAATTTAGGAAATGTTGTCATTAAACGATTTTCATTTCCAAGTAAAAACATTTTCAGAAAGTAGTTTGCCCCTCTATAAAATATTCATTTGTGGAAGATGCCCTTGCATATCGGATTAACTGCGTTACAAAACTCCGTATGCAGACTAGAGGAGATATTACTATTTATACATGGAAAGTCGATATCATCGCGTTTGTCATACAGCTTGGTTCCCGTCTGTGTCGACAGAAAATAAAATATCCCATATATTTGAGAGAGATATATATATATACCCTATATGTAATTGCTGTTGGAATATTGCTGCCTAAGAATGGAAAGTTCACAAAAGGGAAATGGAAGCCTCTCTCCCCTTTTTTTAAAGTTTGGTTCTCAACCGTCCCTTACTGTCAATCTCAAACTGTCTGACAAGGTATGAAACAGACCTGAAAGTTCCCATGGCGTACTATATTTCAAGTTTATTAAGATACATGCGATCAATATATTCATCAAACTTGGATTATTTTGTGATAGAGCTTGATCTATATTGCAAAACGTGGAGTTTAAAGATCGGGCTAACTTCTCGTCATTATTCTTTTAAAGCCCCTGAAAGAAGTGATACCGGCAGTTGAAAAACCCGCCCAACGAATTTTGAAATTGCATAGTTTTTCATATATATATGTGTATCCAAACTTACCAGTGTCATGTAAGGAAACTTAACTACTAGATTTCCCATGCCACATTTGTATTTGTCAAAATAATGTGGATTACCTGTCTATCTATCGTTGACATAAATATATTTGCCCAGGTTAGCATCTGGTCAAGGAAGGGTTTGTAGTGCTCTACTCCAAAAATAGAAATACCGACCAAATCGCGGGTATGGAAAGTATTTTTTCGTGCATGGTATATTTCGAGTTCAGTAGTTTGAGTAGTGTATTTCAGAAATTTAATTCTGCTTTACGAAGAATCAAATGAAAATTCGAAGACTCAACTGTCATGCTCAAAACATTGAAATATTTTATTTCAATTTTTAATTTACTTTTCGTGGTCTCAGGAAACCTGTAGCATGTCGATTATGACGCCAATATTATAATGACTGTATCTTTTAATTTAACGTTTTTTGTAACTCTATGAAATTATTAATATATTTTGCTTAACGGTGTGTTTGCAATGGGATAATAAGAAACAAGCATTCAGTGTTTAATAGGTAGATTGAGCACAATTTCCAATGACCACTGCTTTCTCAAGTGAATAGTCCAAAATGGTTGCACCAACCCCTTAATTCACATTTAACCCAATAGACAATATACATATCTGATGAATATATTAGAGACTTTTGAAAATTCAGTAGTGAGACCAGGTACAATGTTTTATAGACTTGATATATCTATACCCGCTATGTAATTGGAATTTTCATGTCAATTTACTGTGAAAGTGGGGTCTCCGTGGCCGAGTGGTTAGCGTGTTCGACTTCGAATCGGAGGGTCCAGGGTGCGAATCCGCGTAGCGCCATTCCGCGGTTGGCCGTCCCTGTCTTTCGAATGAGACAGTAAAAACCGATGTCCCGTGCCACAGTAGGTGTTGGCACGTTAAAGAACCCTCCCTGCTCTACGGCCATAAGTGCCGAGCATAGGCAAAATTTGTCGCCCTTCACCGACACACGGTGACTTCTCCATATAAGTGAAATATTCTTGA
>JACSZP010026363.1:3738-18634 GCA_016161895.1 Pinna nobilis
CTTTAAAACACATACCCATAATAAAATATTTATTAGCTTGATATTCTCGCAATATAAGTTCTCTCTCTCTTTCAAAGATACATGTAGTATTTTCGCAACGATGAACTTATAGAGTAGACCCATCTAAATTAAGATAATTCATGTACCACGTGATATACCGTAACGTTTGTGCGGTTCTATTATCTCTAATAGTAATGGACCATATATATAAAAACACAAGCACAAACGTTATCGAGTACCACGTAGTACACCCATCAGTTCCACTGCACCTTATTTTTAAGTTTTTGATGGAAATGATATTTTTGCGAGTTACAGTTCTTGTGTCAATACACGAAATAAAATCCTCGCGAATAAGCACAATTTTCATATACAGAATACTTTTCTCTCTCTTTTGTGTGTGTGTATGTTATTCAGAAGTATCGGCTTATTACTAACAGCATAGCCTACGTCACAACTCTCTCTTCACTTATTTCAAATTTCACTAATGTGGGTCTGTATTATTCGGTGTTATCCTGCATCCTAAAATTGTTAAGATTGTCAGTATTTATATAAGACATAGGATATGTGAAGTAATACTGATAACCATCACACGGCGATAAATCATATTGTCCTCTGAGTGGTTGACTTATACTGCACTTCTTCAACGGAAGGCTCGATTGTTGCAGTGAACTCAAGCACATCCTGGTAGAGTAAACATGGCCGTCAACAATGGTGGGGATCTCAAAAGGTAAAATACACAGTTCAAAATGCTTTCCTCTCCGCACACCGAATATCGTCATACTCAGTAATTAAAACCGCCGCATTTACTGGTCAATAGTATTGAATATTTTATCAATCTTTATTTATAAAAAACGAATTACAGGGAAATTATGTAAAATGTGTCCCCTTTCGTGGGCCTCTTTCTTATTTATCATCTCAATCCATATATGCACAGTTCAGCTTTTGGGTGAAAGAATGGTCTGAATGTATAATGATTTTCAAGATAACAATAATCCTGGTACTGCTCCAAACCACGGGTATGTAATCTTTCTTTTCTCGAAAGTTTTTTTTCTAACAGAAAATTTACAAAAAAAGGAAATTCAGTGATTGATGTTTAGAACTAGATAGATAGATAGATAGATAGATAGATAAATAGATATTAGTTAATGCATTCATCATGTGTATGTGCGCATTTCTTAATTATATTTATCTGTTTAGGATATTTTAAGTTAAATCTAGATCGTCAATTCAGAATAAAATAGAAAAGATAAGCATTACTTTTTCCATATCATTAAGCTTTGTTAAAAGAGACATACAGAAACTTATTCATAGTTTCCAAATGAGTATTGCCATGAAATTTAACTCAATTTTATATTGTTTGACACAAATGATGTAAAAGAAATTCACTATGAAATGCATAATACCCAAATAGTATATCACCATTATTTCGCCATTTACAAATATTTGCCAAAGTTTGTGAGAAACCGTCTACGTCAATTCAAATAGCATGCAATTATGTGTATGTAAGTTATCAATGAGCACCAAAAAGATCAGCAAAAATCAATGTTAACATTGATCGTCGTCACAAAAGAAATAGATTGGTGAATCCGATACGTTAAATTGTACATGTATCATGGAATCAGATATGCTAAAAATTTGAAATTTGATGTATTCACCAATAAATAGAAATTGACGAGAACACGAAATATTGTTTTCGCGAAATAAAGTAGAATGGCAGTATCGCGTCTCATCATATAAATATTAAGTGATAAAAATCCATGTGTTTTTCTTTTCAGAAACAAGTACCAGGTACGTTCTGAAAAATGAGAAAACTGGGTGGTTCAACGCATCAGATATTTGTGGAAAATCGTCTGGCCAGCTGCTTGATACAAACCAAATTTTAGAACTTCAAGATAAGCCGCTAGTTGGCGGGTACATTTGGATTAATGAACTTGCGGAGTATACGAACTTTGTACGGTATGAAGGTAAATCATCATCATTTAGTTTGACCTATTTTGATTTCGCTTGGACATAATTTTGTGTCAAAAAATAGGATTTGCTTGGTTGGTTGCATTGGTTGTTTAACGTCCTAGTCAGGAATTTTTCACTTATGTGGAGACGTCAACTTACGCCGGTGCAGAGCGACAAATCTAGCCTATGCTCGGCAATTATGCCAGAGCAAGGAGGGTTCTTTAACGTGCCGACACCAACTGTGTACCACGGTACCTCGGTTTCACTGTCTCATCCTAAAGACAGTGACTGCCAATCGCAGCCCCAGCGTAGATTCGAACGCACGATCTCACGTTTAGAGGGCGAACACGTTAACCATTGAGCCTTTGCGACCCCTCAAAAATTTAAGGAAAATATAAGAAAGGATTAGAGTACAATAAACGATAATACAGATTGTAGCGCTACTTGTACATTTAATTTTAAGACCATTCCAAAAGCATTCTTATTGCTGGCGCAAGACTTTCAAAATTGACTCATGCTAATGGTGTAGTCCAATGAAATAAGGAGTCATGAATATTCCGATATCTTCAATGACACGGAACCTCAGTTTTATACTCACCATAAGGACGGAAATACCATAAGCCATTTACGTCTGCTTTCCTCGTTTTAAAGATGACTTTGGTACTCGATTGTGTTCTGTTTTCTGTAATGCATGCATGATAAGCCATAAACAATTGAATAGAAAAATTTGGTTATATTAGATTTAATGGCAAATATATCCTAAATATTGGACACATTTTTTTCAGGATGTTATGAAATGCAAGCTGGCGTAATACCCATGAGTCCACTGTTCACTTCCAGGAGTAATAAGGTTGTGAGCTGTCTGGAGAGATGTAATGATTCCTATGTTTATGCTCTAAAGGTGACAATTTCTATCATTGTTCAGCGGGGTTTTAAAGAACATTGGTCGTGGACCAGTACACGACTATGACCTTGCCCGACTATTGCATGATTTTGACTTTATAGAACTTTGATTTTTTTTTTTTTTTTGGAGGGGTTCTCATGCAAGTTTTTTTCTCAAGTTTTCAATTCAAGCAAAAAAGATATTGTCACGAGATATACAAAATATGAAAATACGCCACAATTGGCTACTGGTCTATCACAGGAACTGGTCTCCGACCAGTATATATACGTCAAACTTGCCATGCAAGAGAACTAAGAAAAAATGGCTTTTACACAGATCTTTATTCAAATATAATTTCCGAAGTTTTCTTAACCTAGGTAATACGGGGCTTTCAAGATACCAATCCGTCCAATCTTATGAGTTGCTTTTCTACAATCAGTATACATATAAAAATTCCGGTTGATACAAAACTATGAGTATCGTCTGATTCCGATCACTCTTCCCCGACCTGTCTTACTTACATGTTGGTTGAATACAGCAGCACGTGGTAGGTTCGAAAACCAATTTTGATTTGTCTCAGTTTTTTTTTTATTTTTTGCATGGAGCAACTATAAAAGGTGTAGCCTGCTGGTACTTTCAGTTTAGTGTTATCGTTACTGCGTTAACAAAGCGTTGCTTTACAATTGTCCAAAAAGAGGCGTGTTTGAACGTTTTGCATTAAAAGTGCCCTATATACAGAAGAGACCTGTTAATTATGTTCGAGTGTACAATGAACATGGATACATTGTCATTTTGGTATCATGATTTATGCCACAATCAGCATAATTTCAGTCATATAGAGTTGACATCAGACTTATGCAAGTCTGAGAAATGTTATTCTATGCTCAGGAAATTAACTTATGCAGTGAAGAGTTTCTAAAGTACAGTTACCCACGGATTTTTTTTCATTAGTCGTCTGAAGGCCAGGGGAAAAACAAGCCGCCATTCAGTCGGGACTCGAACATTCTAAATCCCGGTTTAGAGGCGAGCGATCTCAGATCCATTACAGACAGAGATACTTAATAAAACTGTTTGGCATGATAAACATTAATTGCACTGTATCTGCGGATGAAATATACAAAGTTTTTACTTATATTTTGCTTGAATTTGCATTCATTCACAGACATCCGTGTGATTTTTATTTTCTCAGGGATTTTCATGCTACTGTGTGACGGCCGAACAGTTTCTGTTGTTTAGTAAGACCAATGTGTCTTCCTGTGACACACAATGTTCTGGTGACGCAAGAGATATATGCGGTGGCCCTGATGTACTCTCTATTTACAAAGAAGGTATGTACAGTGGATTCTCGTTAATCCGAACGTCTTTGTTTCAAAGCAAATTGTCCGGATAAATCAACCATCCTCTGATATGAATAATATGAATTGATTATTCTGTTCCCAAGAAATTTTGTCCGCATGATGAAGCATCCGGATTAACGCGGCTCGTATGTATGTATGTATGTGTAGGTAGGTAGGTAGGTAGGTAGGTAGGTATGTATGCATGCATGTATAGATGAATGCATGCATTTGTGTGCGTGCGCGTGTATGTGTTTGTTTTGTCATATAATTCTAAAACAGATAACACCAAATTAACAAAAGTAAGTTTCATTTCCCTAAGTCACGTAAAAAAGAATTTGCAGGAACAGCTAATTTCATTTCTGCACTGTTACTTTTTGGCCGTTGCCTATTTCATTCCATGAGAGCTGTTACCGAAAGGGAAAAAAATTATGCTGAATTTGTATTGATGGACCATTATAATCGTGAATCAATGAATTTACACAACCAAATACTGCACCTGTACTTATTTTAGCGGTTCTCTTATTTTAACGTAATTTGCGTTCTCTTCATTAGGCTTATTCAGGAGCCGCACTATAATTAGGCGTTTTAGTTTGTTGTGTGGTAAAGGCTTGTGCAGTTTTGAGGCTATGGAAAGAAATATTCGTCTCCTAGATACAGTTTAGAAAATATACAAATTTTCGTATGTATTTTTTTCAGTAAAAAATATTGTGGTCGGCGAGAGTTCTGAATCCGGTGTCAGTACAGTAGAGTGTGCTTATGGAGTTAAGATTACGGATTTCCTCGACATAATGTCAAAAAGCTGTCAAGCAGATGCCAACGGGTATATATGTGAGACATGTAAGATCCTTTCGGAGTGTATCTGGGTTTTTTATAATAAGTATTTTAGTTTCATTTTAAAGTGTCCTATTCATTGACACTATCTCCTGATTTTGTTGGGATGAAACAGCTATGATAACGGTTTTGTTGGTTGGGTGCTGTTTGACGTTTGCGTTACTCTGATGTACATAGCTACCAAATGCGTACTATATACATGTACAAGTATTCATCAATGTAGAAAATAACGCACACGGAAGATCATGGTAACGCAGCCTTTTGACAATTCATCATTAATGTTGAAGTATGCTCATGATTTAGATATGTATATTGAACACAAACAAAGACTCATGATCCCACCTCTGCCATTCCTGGGTTCCAGCTCTTTGTTTTATATTCCTTATAAGAGCTAATATATAAAAGTCACAGATACCTCTGTATCAATAGCCATGAGAATCAGTAGGCATTATACAAATTTGGTGAATATTGGACAAACACGGACCTCTGACAATCCAGAGATTGATAATATGAGATCAAGTGCCATGGAGGAGTAAGCATCCCCATGTCGACCGATCACAGCCGCTGTGAGTCCTATGTCTAAAACTGGTGACTCCTATATTAATTGATATACGTTGCCCTAATCGTATCATTTCAAAGCTGTTCTAACTTTTCCAGGCATGCCAGGTAAGAGGTGTAAACCGGAAGCTGTTGAATTGAAGGGCACGTGGTACGAAGCAGACGAATCTTGTCGCTCTGATTGGGGTCTACTTGGGAATCATTATTCGATGAGTAACATATTCACATTCCCGGTAGACGGCGCCTACTGGCTAGGTCTTCGGCGATGGATCGTAAATCGTAGGCCGGAAGGTAAGGATAAATTTATTTATAGGCTGCGTTATCATTCACAGTTTTCTCAAAATAAAATCTTTATTTGCTTGCTAAAGGCTTAAATGAGGTCATTTAATATTTTAGGGTTTTATGTTCAATGGCATACATGCTATTTATATTCAGATTTGATTTTTGCGGGCTGGGGTATTTTCCCTTGTTATTTTCCATTTATTGATAATAAAATAAAGTTTGAATCTGGTAGTAAACAACTGTAATTTGGATCCATATTGTTTTTCAGAGTTATCTAAATTATCTCCTGATATGTGTGTGGCATGCCGATTGGTCAACTCCAAATTACAATGTGAATACAGGATGTGCAGCGAGCCCCTCGCATACGCATGCGTAATCCCTAATGGTAAAGACAAAACACATTAACAACTTCCAAGTTTTTACGTCTTATTCTGAATATTGTGTCAGTTGATAATTTCTTTACGTTTTATTCTGAATAGTGATTCTGTCGAAAGGCATTTATTTTCATCATATACATGTACTCGTATAGTTCTGAGAAATATAACTCCATTAATTTTCCACCTTCATTTTAGTAAGTTCTTGAGGTGTGATACGGCCTAAAATTCTTATTCTTGGAAATTCCTTTCATTTTAGTAGTGGCATTGCCTAAATCAAAACCATTACAGCTTTAGATTGATCCAAACTTTGAAATGATTCAGTTTTTGGTTGTAATATTTTATGATAACTTACATCTAAACATACACAAAACTTAACTTTATACAGATTGGTCGTACTGCTCAGACAACACTTAATTAGGGGAGATGTTAAACGTTGTTTGTTGAACAAATTTAGGAAAATAGATGCTATTCGATTGGTGTATAATGCAATTCTTTTCTTTGAATATTGCAAATTCGCCAATAAGCGTTGCAAAAAAATGGCAATGCTAGATTGTAAAAACTCTATATTTTAAGCCCCTTGAATTATGAGCAAGTCAATGTCTATTTTTCCTGTTATGTTTCCTGTCCTAAATATGGTAATTCTTTTGTCGAAATAGTACTCAGAAAAGGGAAATTGATGATGTTGAATACAAAACAATTTAGGGAATATCACAAATATTACAGACTTGGTTTAAGAAATAAGTTTATTGATAAGTGACCTATGTAGTCTTTGAAATTCACATCTGTACGTCTGTAATCCCTATCAACCTACCAATGGCAGACATTTCAAGCTGAGTTTAAGTAATATTCATTTAAATGTAATACATGAATTTGTAACAGCGTAGCACAAAACAAAAGTTGTACAGGAAACGAATATCACTTATATCGTTTATTTAGTAAGGTGTCGATTTTACAAACTTTTAGGTACATTTTGCATTTAAAAACAAATTGTCCATGTAAATATATGCGAATTATATATACCCTAAAATACAATGTAGATATAATAAGCATACATGTACCTTTAAAATATTTGCTGTCAATAATTTTAGTCTGTGGCTAGAAAAATGTGTACCGAATCAATGATATCAATATATAGTCAACATTATCAAAAAAGACCATCCAAGGTACTAGAGAAAAGTTGTCTTTATAGACAGGTAATTCTTGTATTCAGGCTCATATACAGTCAGACTTTCCGGGGCAAATAGCAGAATTAATTTATTTCTCACGAAGTCGTTGGCGATCATTGTTTGCAGCAGAAAATCCTCTTTTAAGACAGATTTGACTGTATTAAGATTTCTTACCTGAGGTCGTTTTAGAAGGCCACCTTACTAAATTGGTCTTGTTGGTACCTTTATGACGAGTTTAAATATATCTGGACTGGAACCAGTAATTTTCATCCCTTGTATCAATAATGATTAATCTATTCTAGCAATGCCGTGTAACTTTGCCCAGTTTGCATGCCGTGATGGCACCTGCATACCACAGTCATGGAGGTGTGATGGCTTTTTAGATTGTGGTGACCGGAGTGATGAAGAGAACTGTGGTATGATTTACTTTATGACAAAAGTTAATGTTGTAGTATTGTTTTATGTTTCCCTCGATAATTTTCGACTCATTTTCAGACCTCAACAAATGCCATGGATTGGCTCCAGAATTTCGCCCATGCCGGAGACAATTCATCTTTTTTTACATCTACATTTCTGAAACTGTATTTGTTCTTGTGTTGTTGTTTTTTGGGGGTTTTTTTTTCGCAAACATTAATCTGCCCCTATATACAGTTCAGTTCTGTACATATAAACGTCCTATACATACCTATTTCTATTTACACTGACCAAGCAAACTGATGAACATAAATAATTCAGATAAGACACTTCCTTTCATGCGTTTTAACTCAGTACTATGAAAACGTGTAAAGTTTCATTGAAATCTGATACCATTGCGTGCAAAGTCCTCTATAAAAAAGTGCAAATGCTTACAGAAAACTGTTATCAAAATTCAAAAAAATCGTCTTTTTTATCCACTTTGCATTTTAACTAGTGCTTTGTTGTTGTTGCGTTTTTTTTTTCTCCTACTACTCTCTATTTTCTCTCCCTGATTCTTCTCTGTACATGGACATATTCTTTTCGTCCCCCCCCCTCCCCCCATCCCCATTTTCTCATCCTGATTCTGTTCTTAACAGGGACATGTTGTATTCGTACTTTCATTTTCTATTTAGGATTAAATACGGATTCCCCCACAACCGAGGGTCAGGAAGATGTTTCAGTCCAGAGTGATCTATCAACTCTAGATTCTCAATCATCAGCAACAATAACAAACACCACGGATCGCACTATTTCTGTTGGAGAGAAAAATGCAATAATATTTTCATGGCCAATTCAACTTGCCTGCATTGGCGGGGGTGCTTTTTTAGTGCTCGTTGGATTTATTATTGCTGCTGTGTGCGTCAGCAAAAGGTGTGTAATCATACGACGAAGTTTTATAAACAAAATGAAAAATATTTACCTATCCACCCCTGAATAATAATAGAATCTTCATTAAATCAATGATCTAGGCAAATCCAAATGTGTCTTTAGGGACGAATGTTTTAAAGACCCCAGATATTATGGGAGGCTTGTGTAAAAGAATTCGAAAATTTTTATATTGAAGATCCTAGAATTTATTTCATTAATGATGAGGATAAATTGTATCATAAAGAACGAAAACTGTACTCCAACTAAACTTCAGAACTTTTCAACATTGTGTTCATCACAAAATTTCAATCCTCAAAACCTTTTGGATAATCTCAAATTGATTCTCTGCTCTTTCCTATAACCTGGTCCCAGCCATTACATTACTTGCTTTTGTTACCAAACTGAGACCGTTTTTGCATATACCCTGCTACTTCTTCGTCAATTCAGTCTTAAATATCTTTAAAGAGCATCTTCTCTGTTTTGTTATAACCGCAAAAAAATCGCACCACGTCCGGGGACTAAATGGTAGAATTGTAAAAGGTTACTAAGTTATGGCATCATGATTTAACCTCTGGAAGTTGGCACTTTCAAGAACAATTACTGATTGATGGTCCTGGGTGCCGAGCAAAGGCCAAATGTGTCGCACTGCATCGGTAATGGTGACGTCTCCACATAAGAAAGTTTTGAGGGGGGCGTTTAACAATACAACCAAGTAACCAATCAATCTCTGGAAGTGATTTTACTATTGATGACGTGGCCGAGTGGTTAGCGTGTTCGACTGCGAATCGAAAGATCCGAGTTCGAGCCGCGTAGCGCCACTCCGCGGTTGGCCGTCCCTGTCTTTCGGATGAGACAGTAAAAACCGAGGTCCCGTGTCATAGTAGGTGTTGACACGTTAAAGAAACCTCCCTGCTCTACGGCAAGCAGTGCCGAGCATAGGCAAAATGTGTCACCCTTAACCGGCACACGGTGACGTCTCCATATGAGTGAAATATTCTTGAGTGGGACGTTAAACAACAATACCATACCATACTATTGATTAGCAAGGGAGATAAGAAGAGTTTCTAGGAGAATAATACAGTATTGTAGTATATATATAATAAACTTTTTTGCAGACGACGAAAGATATGGAAGAAGAAAAACGATAAAAAAGATTTATTAAACGACATGTACACGGTGCACTTTGAGCGTCAAAGAAGTTTCTCCAACCCAGCATTCATGGAGACGGAAGTTGCTGTTATTAGAAATAACAGCTTGAAGCCTGATCAGCGTCAAGAAGCCGAGTACGAATCAGTCCATTGCGATAAATTACCTGCCGACCAATTACAGAAATTACCGAACACGTCAACTGACGGAAATCAAAATGATTACGTGTCTGGGGAATTAAAACAGCATCAGTATGAAAAGCCCGATGTGCCAAGCAGCAGTGAATATTACAATACTACTTTGAAATCGGGTAAAGATTATTTGAGCATGAACCTTGCCTCGGGTGCGTACAAAGACATGTCTTTCAAAACACAAAAGGATCTTTACGCTGACATGTCCTTAAACTCCGATCAACAAGCCGGCGCCTACACGGAAATGGCTTTTGGCGGCGAAACTCAGAAAGAGGCTTACACGGAAATGCAATTTAAAGGCGGGAAACAAGCAGACACCTACACAGAAATTGCGTTCGGAAATGGAGACCCAAAACAACAACCGTATGCGGAAATGGCATTAAATGGTGATAAGGGGGATGACTTTTATGCCGCATGTCCAATTGTTAAATAGACTTCTTCCAAACAGTCCAATTTTGAAAAAAAAAATGTTTTAATAAGTACAAATCTGTGTTTTTATGTTTTCATTTAGTATGTGTATTACATGACTATTGATCGTTGACTTAACCTCCTGTCCGTCTTATGTGAATGCTCAAGAGTCATTTTGAAATCGTCTATGTGGAATGTCCTTAGAATTAACTTTTTCAGCATCTGTTAATTTGGTACAATAAATTTATGTAGCTAAGGCTTGATCATCTCTTTCATAGCTACTCATTTTTCTTAGTTTACATCTTAGTCGCCACAACCGGTATAATCAGACAAGGGTAATTTTTCTTAGTTTACATCTTAGTCGCCACAACCGGTATAATCAGACAAGGGTAATTTTTCTTAGTTTACATCTTAGTCGCCACAGCCGGTATAATCAGACAATGGTAATTTTTCTTAGTTTACATCTTAGTCGCCACAACCGGTATAATCAGACAAGGGTAATTTTCCTTAGTTTACATCTTAATCGCCACAACCGGTATAATCAAACAAGCTTAAATTATAAAAACATAAATTTTTAGAAGATGATTATTATTTTCAGGAAATTTTGTAACATACCTAGTCTGACAAGTACTACTTAAATTCACATTTTTAAGAAGAAAGTAAGCTGTAGACTGTCAATCAGACATAAATTAATGTTTAACACCAAATCTACGTAATGTTCAATCTCCAGCATGCCTAACACAATGATCTATTGAAATCCCATTGAAAGGTCAAATTCAATGAGTTTGTTCGGAAATTTTTGTGTCTATCATGTATCCACATTGACAACTGTTCCTTCAATTCCTGAAGGAGGAAATTTGATTGGTTATTGACAGAGGTCATGGGATTTGCCTTCTCCATGGGGTTTCATAAGATCTACATGTAAAGCACACTCAGAATCGAATTTTGATTCCATTGCGTTGAGCATCTTCTCCTCGTTATCGTGATCTTCAAAATAATTCATTTTAAACCATTGTGGTATTTAATCCTTTATACACTGTGTCTAGAATACAACTCGTCTCAATTCGTACTTCTTGGTGGTAAGTTGAATATTTTGTTGTTTATTGTTCCATTCAATAATCTTTCACTTATATAGATACATCACAAAATATCGGTGAATGGCAATCAAATTTTATTTATGCTTGGCACATTCGGCTATTGAGCAGGGAGAGTTTTTCAATGTGCCAACATGTACCTAGATTTTACCCAGTAAGAGACCCATTAGGCGCAAAGTCAATTTCTGAAATGAGACCACAATATTTCTGATGAATCAGAGTAGAATTGCATGAGCTCTGTTTGCCAAAATAACACAATCGAGATGTGCAATTCAAATCACATCTAGAAATAAAGTGTGTAATATACATAAGTGATACCTACATCTGTTCAAAATATTGACTGTATGCAGCTAGTAGGAATATAAGAAACAACTTTCAAGAACAAAAATGTATGGTCGGATTGCAAAGCAGTTAAGGAAAGTGGATCAAAATCCAAGGTCAAGGTCAAAAGTCATGGTGTATAATAAAAGTTCATCCTACAGGTATAGTATTTCTTTCTATTCCTTACAGTTGCCGGAATTTTGTTTCGACAAGAAATTAACAATAATGTTGACAGACAGACATGGCCAATTCATTGACTTCAACTGCTATGCAATCTGGCCAGAAATGACCCAATCAAACTACCATTTTTTTACAGTACATGTATTTGAAAACAAATCCTCTGGATTTGCACATCTCCATCACACGTAACTTATTACAAAGATCAAACCTGTATTTCCAAAACTGTTGGAAGAGATGACCCGAAATTTTCTTTTAATTGGGTCATGAAAACTAAGTCAAAACAAAATACAATAGTTATGGGAACAAAAAGAGAGTTTATTTACAAAAGTACATTGTCATGATATAACATCAAGCCTAAAAGAAATTCATGATGTTAATTCTCAAAACAAGGCATTTAATTCACACAATGGAATTTTGTTGTTAAAGAGACCCACAGTTTGGTATTGTACCATAGTCCACAAAACAAAATGTTCTATCCCTTTACAATGGGAACAGGAAGTGTATCCATCTTACTTTGGGAGACTTCATTAGTTAAACAGGATTGCAATACACATTAGATCAATGTACATAAAAAAAACATGGTATGCCTTCATCTTAAGCAGAATTTAGAATCCCTAAAAGATTACACACATAAAGAGGACAATGTTCAACACAACAGGATATGTCTCCATTTTAATAAGGGAGACTTCATTAGTCCAATAGATATTTAATATATGATATCACAGATACTTCTAAAATGATAAGACTATACAATAGACAAAAAAACCAATGGATTTTATGTAAAAAAAAGGTGATAACGTGATTTGTAAACAATCATATAGACACGATGTTTGATGTAGATTGTTTAAAGATATTCTGAATATACATAACGACTGGAAATACTATCATTACAAAAAATCAATTCCAAGCTGTGACACAAAATCAATCAATTTACAATATCATACAATCACAAAATACGATTTCTTGAGAAATTATTGTCTATATTACAGGAAGAATTTCATTTGATCAAATCTGGTTGATTATTGTTAATTTCGAGCATTTTCGTGAAAACGTGATCATGACCATTTGTTATAAGTTTGAGTCAATCAACATGTACACAACATGTTCGTTTCTGGTAACCTTGGACACAGGTTTTAAAATCCGAAGGATACGCCTCCTCCCATATCACCGCCCCAGATGTCGGTTCGTCTCTGATTGGCATGGACTGTTTGCCCCTGCATGGCGGCTGCTTGAGCTGGGGTTGGAAGGCAACCTGGTGGGGGCGGCTGAAATACAAATAAGAAATATACAATCTTATTTTCTCAACAACAAATATTTAGACATATTGTTTGCCAGGACAAACATTAAAGTAAAAATTTAATGTTAAACACATCTGCAAATATGGAATAATATAGCATTTAAGTTATATCTTTTACATTTTATGATTTAATGAGAGAAAGTAAATTGTGATTAAATGAGAAATCAAAATTTGTCCTTTGACCTCAGATAAATGTAGAGTGGCAGTGTTGAAAGGAATGAATCAAATACTGTATGTAAACATAAATTATATTAGTGCACTTTCAATAAAAGACAATTAGTGATTGGTTGAGAGCCATCACATGTCAGGGAAATGAAACTTCCTATGCATAACATTCCCCTCATGTGCAGCCATCGGGAATTATGACTTGCCTTCAGTAAACAAATCTTCATATCTCCCTACAACCAGAGCAATAACTGTAAATAGATAAGTAGCCGGACTTATCATTACAGCATTAAGTTATGCCATGACGAAAACAATATCTTAGTGTTTCGCTATTGATGCTACTATAAGAATGCTGCTAAGAGACAGTCCAAGGTAAGATGTATATATATGGTCACATGTGACTGTGACAGGTGGTCTCTTAATCTAACTGATTTGTACAGGATAACAGCAATTTGGCAAGCAGAGATTGATGTCACATATGGCATGTAGTCCTTAATTCAGTGATCCACAAAAGAATGTTGTTGTTGTATTTTGTTTAATGTTGCACTCAAGAATCTTTCCCTCATATGGAGACATCACCGTGTGCCGGTAAAGGGTGACAAATTTTGCCTATGCTCGGCACTGCTGGCCGTTAAGCAGAGAGGAATCTGTAACGCGCCAACACCTACTGTGACAAGGGACCTTGGTTTTTACCGTCTCATCCGAAAGACCAGGACGACCAACTGTGGAGGGGTCCTGTGACATACAAGTCCCGGACCCTTCAATTCGAAGTTGAACACGCTTACCACTCGGCCATGGCGGTCACAAAGGAATGTTAGAATGCACTTCTCACATTGTTGATGTAGGTTAGCAGCAGCATTTTTTTCTTTTAACTTCAACTTCCATTCGTCTACTATTTCTTATTCACCTCCTATAAAAAATTATGATGAAATACTCACTGGGACCCTTGGTTGGGAAGCTCCATCAAATCGTGCTCCGGCATCAAATTGTGCCACTAGGGGTCCCTGATGACGATATATTATCTGCTGTTGTTGCATGAGTGGCTGCTGATAGTTAGCAGGAGGGGGAGGCTGCTGCTAATTGAAAAATAAACCTTAATTAGACATAATTAATTAATCTTTTCTTTGTGAAAGTGTTTTTTCAATTATGCACATTTAATTATGGAAACGTTATCTTCATTCAATTTTGTCTGTGAGGGGGTTCTTACTCCTCCATGGCACCACAAAAAAAATCCTATGCAGGGTTCGAAAAATCCACTCGCCCGCTCGCATTGGCGAGTAAGAAATCGTTTTGGGCGAGTGAATTTTCATTATGCACTCGCCCGACTGGCGAGTGCAGTCGGGCGAGTGCTGTCAGACGCAGTATCAGGTTTCCGAAACGCACACGA
>JACSZP010026369.1:8046-18448 GCA_016161895.1 Pinna nobilis
TTTTGAGAGAGAATTGTTCTCAACTGGATTTACTCGGACAATCAAAGTTCCAGAAGTCTTATTTGAAAAAAATAGGAACTTGTATAGTTGGTTGATTTATTGAATTATTGTTTAACTCAAGAATCTTTCACTTATATGGATATGACACCGTGTGCCGGTGAAGGACGACAAATCTTTGCTATGTTCGGCACTTATGGCCATAGAGCAGGGAGGGTTCCTTATCGTGTCGATACCTGCTGTGACTGGGACCTCGATTTTTACTCGCATCCGAAAGAAAAGGACATCAAACTGCAGCATGGTGCGGATTTTAACCCAAGGTCCCGCGATCAGAAGGTGAACACGTTTACCACTAGGTCACTACGGAACCGACGTTTAATAGAAAACAATCGAAATTCAAATGGTAATCAATAATGCTTCATTTGCCGACCTGTTTCTTTATCTAGATGCATCTGAATTAAATGAATAAAAGGACAGTTGTGGTTTTGATTGAATATTTATATTCACAAGCCATGCTTTATCAATTTATGATAGCATGAACGTGTGAATGCAATATATCCACAACGAATGGGCGAATAGTGAAGACAAAGAATTGAATTGAGAGAGTTTTCAGAAATACGAAAATTTGTCACAGTTTGCTCTTGAAATTTGGGAATGAATCGAAAACACCAACTAATTATTATCTTAAAACATATCTTGACATCGCCAACATGTTCGCTTTATCATTTCCTTTGATTTATACCTGTGTTTATCCTTTCATACAAAGCAACATTAACCCAACGATTAATTCTTAACCAAAAATCATTCACGATATCGAGTTAGGCTCTTTATAAAATAAATCAAAACCCTATGTATACCATGGGATCAAGGATACGGTTCTCAAACTGTTTCAAAAACTTTCTTTTTATTTGATTTGATTTAAAGAGCAATTATGTAGACCAAGAAATTATATCCTACGAGTAATTATCTATTAGAATAAATCAAATTTAGCACCGATTTCATTTTGTTCAGTGCATTGAAATGTTTAAATGTGCATTTGTAAACGGTAATACAGAATTAATTGCTAGGGACAAAACGGACCCCATGAATGTTCTTTGTAGGAAGATGTTAAACACAATTCTTTACCCTAAATACAAAACTGCTTAACTCATTGTGAGTGCAAACAGCAAATAAAAGCGTCAAATATATCATTCTTGGAAATGACTTTGTGACTCAATTCAGTTCATCTTTAATATATATATCATACATTTGAAGCGTATAATATCCATGCGAGGATCCAGGTTTTTTTTCAGGGGAGAGGGGTCGAAGTTTTCCACGGGGGAGGGGTCCAACATGTAAAAAGGAAATACTTAACATTGTTAAAATGAAAATCTGCGCATAATTGACCAATTTTGGTATATATTTTGCAAATTCCAGGGGGAGAGGGGTCCGGACCCCCTCGGCCCCCTCTAGATCCGCACTTGAATATCGATATAGATTATAAACTGTTACGACAAACGCTTTGTGTCATTTAGGCTAGTTAGGGCTCACCATTTAGTCAGCATATTGAGTCATTAAGAGCTTTCCCCAAAAAATTAGCTGAATCAATTTATTATTGGCTAATTTTTTGGCTAATATTTTTTATGTAACAATGTATAAATGTGTAACTAATACACGTGTTTCAATGATCACATAATTTATTTGATGAAATAATTTATTCGATGTCATGTATTAAACAAAAACGTTTTGAAATGAAGAGGAGATTATTCTAAACATATTGCTATCAGATGTACTGTAAAATAATCAATCCAATTCCACATATCGGCAAATGTTCTACTAGCTAATAAATCGTCAATTGATTAAAATTAATAATATTGCTTGGTTTATGTTTGGTTTAACATATTTAAGAGCCTAAGATGATCTCTGTTTAGCATAGCAATATTTTTGACTTAGTTTAAAATGTGATATGTACAGTCGAACTAAGTGCCCCAGCAACCCACTGAATTATAGGACTACCTGTTCTATTTGAGCTAAATGTATGGTTCCAACATGACTTTTTCAAATATATATCACCTGAACAAAGAGTCCACCTTTCATTTGTGACCAATTTTGTTCCTTCCATTGGACGGTTTCTTGAAACAGATTAGACTTTAATTACAAATGTATAACCATATTAATCTGTATTTATAGATAAATCTAGCTATACAAACGAAGGGGTCTGTATGTGTGTCTATGTATGCGAATTGCCAAGATTCCATTGATTTTGCAAATGCTAATACATACTGAAGTGACACGTTGTTAGGAATAACTAGTTAGATATAAAAGAGACATCCTTTTGTTTGTTCTTCCCTGTCGTTTAAAATATAAACTAGCATGAAAACTACAACTCTGTAGTAATCGATGAAATTCCAAAGTCATGCACTAAACTCACTTCGAAAAACTTTGCAGTGGCATAAATAATAACATGCTTCAAATTTGTCATATTCAAATCAATATTTGAAAACAGAACACCATTAATGTCAAACGATATCAGATCATCCACTCGAACTCACTCAAATCTTAAAAGGATCTCTTACAACCACTCTTTCTTGATAGACTGCAGAGATATTTAAATATCTTAAATATATTTCCTTCCCTTCCACTTGAGTATTGATATGGCTCTCTTTTTCACCTATATCTCGCTCTCTTCCTTCCCTCGGGCCCACTCTCTCAGAACACGTACAGAGCGCAGAGCATGAACTCTTTATTTTTTTCAAAACGTAACATATTTTTTGGACATGTGAATCTCTCATTCCGTTTTTGATTAATCATTCTGGTCCTGACATTGTAATTAAATGCAAATGCAATGTAGCGTAGATATGTCTTAGATACTATAAATGCTATTAAACCAAAACAAGGTATTTGCATGCCGTACAATTGTGTTTTGTAATGATGAGTCTTGCAAAGCCAGTGACCCGACTTCATAATTTCCAGAGTAGACATCTGATTAACCAGTTACCAATATATGGTATGTACATACTGACAAGTACTGGTAGGTTAAAGAATAGTTTCCTGTCTCCACCAACATAAGTACATGTATATGCATGTACATATGTACTCCTATTTATTACGTTTTGTTAAAAGTTACATCTTTCCTGGTGTATTTTCTAACCCCTTTCGCCGATCAGATTTATTTCTAAATCCTTTTTCACCGGACTTGGCATTTTACTGAATTCGATTCATATTTCCATTGAACATTTGCAATCCTTATCTGAAAACACAAACGGTCTTCGTAGTGAGACCTTTATTGTTAACAACGTGCCGATTTTAAAGATTTGGGAACTTTTACATATTATTCGTTTGCACTTCTTCAATTCTAATTATCTTGTTACAGTGCCCTTACTATCAATATATAGCATGATAAAAGGTCACTATTTAAAGCAGAAAGAGGAATGCCAATACAACAGTTATATGTATAGGGTTCACAGCGGATGTAACCGATCGACAGGGAATGTTTCCTCCTCCTAGACACCAGATCCCACCACTGGTATATCAAGGGGTCCGTCTGTGCCCAACTCTTTATTTTGTACTTCTTATACCAGATTGATAACTGTTCGTTATCTTTACCTTTTCACGATACACAGATATGAACGCTAGACCTTAAATGCATGCATCCCAAATGACAAATATTACAAATCAAAATCAAATTTTAAAAAAAATAAATCAAATTCGTTAGTAATATTGCAGTTTATTGTACAGTCGAACCTCCTGTTAAGGACTATCTCAGTTGATGTAAAAAAAAGGACGGATAACTGAACGTAATCATAAGAATTGTGTAACGGAATATTGCAATTCGTGGATGGGAGGTGGTCTTTAGGCGAGGTTCGACATACAATGTACAATGTAATTAATTTTCGCTAAGATATTGTTATAAAAATGGAATAATAGGTTTGCCATTATATATGCTAATTACAGCTACACTTCATCTAGGATAAGTATACGTAACATATCAAGCGGTATCCTTGAACCCTTGTTAAAGGAATCTTTATTCATTGGGTTTTTTTTAATGATTCTGAATGCATGAACTTATGACGCAAAATTTTTGGCAGTGGGTGTTCAAACACAAAAAATTAAAATTTTATATCAAAAAGTTTGCAAGACCATTCGTAATTTTCCATGTATCCATGTACCACGATCCATCTTGCGTTTACCTATTTGTACTCTGAACGATATAAGATACCAATAACTATCATGGTCGCTTTATACTTCCTAGTGCCCTACCTTGGAATTTCATATAAATATGTAAAAGGAGCTATTTATGCATGTGCCCAAACCGGTCTTCAGAAACTTTACTTTTGAGGACTCACATAACATTTACGGAAAATAAATCAAAAGTAGAAAATACCGAGTGAAATTTAAATATGTATATCTTAATATATAATATATAAATCGGAACTGTCAAAAAGTTGACAAAGAAATTCATTTCAAATTCAACATGGATACCGGAAAACTGATCTTTATAGAGAGAACACTGAAAAGACCATTGGAACTTAGCACAATAAGTAAAACACCTAAATGAAAGACACTCTCAAATTTCATTATCATTTATTGTACGATTAGTTCTTTTTTATTTTATTTAGGAGCATTATTCTGTATTCTGGACTTTGATGAATTATAAATTTGGATCGCTTATTTTTATACCTCACTTATGATAAAAAGAACTTCCTACTATCGATGTTTTGACTTTGCTATATTTCAACAAAAACAAATATATACTTTAGAGCTTAAGGAAAGTTACGATCAAGGGTCTGGGTTAGAATTTGAATAAAAACTTCAAATTAGCAAGATTCTGAAGAAATACTCTAGTCATGCTGTAGTTGGATTTCTTTATACTTTCATGCAGAGTTTATACTTTTATTAAATATACATGTATTTGATATTTGCTCTTGAGGTCTGACATTTACCAACCTGACCAGGGATTCATTTGTCCATGATTTAGTATGAATTTCACCTTGGATTTGCGGCAGGTGTGGCCGGTCAACTGGGCATGCTTTCTCCTCAGTGAAACAGATGCCACTTCTGAATTTTCGGAGGCCCGTGTTCGCTCTTTTTCATATATGTATACTATAAATCCAGAAATTTTCGTGGATTTTTTGGGGTGAATCAGCAATAGTGATTCTTATGTAAATTCTCGTCAGCGTACATGTCTCACGGTGGTATGTATTTTTTCGGTTCAGGTCAATGATTGGGGATGACTGACTACACATAAAATGTCACTCGTGTGTATTGTGTCGTTAAGAAAATCGCTAAACCGACAGCACGCAAAAATATTCCTATTTATAGTAATTAAAACAATAAAATCCTATGTCATTTTACGTAAATATATACACACACATGTATCCGATTTCAAATAATTACAATTATAATTTCAGAATAATGGTGATTTATTTATTGTTGTTGCCGTTGTTTATGTTTCATTTAATTGAAAGGTTAAAGTTTAAGAAGCATAAGTATCAAACATTTCTAAAAATTAAGTAATCCAAGCTGTATCTGACATGAACTGCGTCTCGCATATAAAATAATTCCTGAAGCAGTCTTACACCAGCCCTATATTGATCGTTTGGAGTATTAACCTTCTGTTCGTGAGGTCATTGGTTCGAAACCAAGCCGCACTGGGGTTGACTGTCCCAGTCTTTCCGATGAGACAGTAAAGCCCGAGGTCCCGTTATAAAACCATCCCTGTTCTACGGCCATAAGTGCCGAATAATTCGCCTTCACCGGCACAAGGTACCATCTCCATGTAAGTGGAAGATTCTTGAATGGGACGTTAAACAACAATACAACCAACCAACACCAGCCATATTGATCGTTCGGGGACGGCACTACAATTATTATAAAATTAGTTTACACACAGACAGGGAAGACCCAAATAACAATAAAGATGATTCGTGATACAGACTTGGTAATGTCAACAATTTATTGAATAAGCTATCAAGGCAAATACGTCAAAATCTATAATCTGTGTGTTTAGATAACAAGTTCAAATATTGCTCCTAGTGGATACAACAATTAATGTTTGAACTGTAATCAAAGACCATGATGCGGGTCTCAGAATTCACAAACTTTACGAGACTTTAGACGCGAGTTGCAGAATTAAGTTGTAGTTTGGAGCACTTATGACTGCAATATGTGTTCTAGTTATGGATTTTCCCTCTAGGTATACTAAACAATACATACACGTTTAAGGTATGGTGTTTGTGTAACCTATTAAACAATATACCGTTCCTATGTAAGGGGTCAACAATAAACTTAAGTCATGTTGAAATAGTGAAAATAGTATGAAAACATTCTATTGAGACCAAGAGACCCCCCATGTGCTAACGAAAACCACGTCATTCCGTTCGATTCTTGGTTAAGAACCCGAAATGATAACTTATTTTCTTATATTTGATCGAATTTTTTCTTGCATGTCATTCGTCAAAACGGTAATTGGCCATACATGTTATCAAAAACTAATAAATGATATATTACTCTTTATTATTCAGCATTTTGATAGAATTCTCGAGTCAAAATATTGACCGGCGATACACATTTTTTGCTTAAAATTGCAATGACGTTTCTCTAAGTCAATTCTAAATGAAATTTCTAAAGGAAAAACGGAGACGAGCAAAATTAACGAGAGTGTTTATTTAGGGGTGAAATTTACTGGTATTAAATGAAGCAGGATATATTGCATTTCATTGGATATCGATAGTTAATCTATCGGTTTGTAATGTTGTAATATGTGAAATGTCAAATAGTTATTTAAGGACAATATTGCAAATCAATAATACATTCAAATGCCATTCACCGTTCCTCAGTTGCAACCAATATACATAGAAATGCAGGTGAGGAATTAAATCTCGTTCCTGAGAGAGTTTTTCAAGAGCTATTTAAATAAACTTTCGGATCAATAGGATCTCCCTCTCAGTTTAAAATCCATGTTTTTCCAAACACAATACCTGAGTAGTGAATGGAAGGGTATGGCCAATTAATTATCACAAAAGTAGTACAAAGCATGGGCAAAGTGAAAAATAAATATTTACAGGCTTAGCACTGCCCATCGTAACAAGTGAATATATATACATCTGGGGAACAAAAGCGTTACTTAAGGCTATGCAAATATCTGTATTTATTTTAATATTGAACTTTTACTTTCTAATCTATAACTCTACATAATACACTAGGAAAGAAGCTGAACAGACGGTGATATTTTTATTGTGTATTCGATATGTGAAAACAGTAAAACTTGTTTTAAATAATGGTCTTTATGTGGATGAGCAAACGAAAGACAATAGAAAACAATTAGTGTAAAATAGATCGACTTTGTCAATTACTGTACTGAAGGTTAGAGAGGGCATTATGGATTATTGTCATTCTGGCAAAATACACATGCAAAAGCATGTGCCATAGATTCTATAAATTCTTACAAAGACTTACTAGTACATGTAATTCGAACAAGAGCAGTTTGACATTCTGCTATAGATAATAAGTTAGGGTCAAATGTTGGTAAAACAGGTATGCCAATTTAAATGGGTTTTCATTTTCTGAGTTCTGACCATGAATAAAGTACAATTCTGCAAGGAAAGCGTGCGCAAAATGACATAAAGCTTTTTTGGAGAATATTTCAACTCAACGCTACCTTTGACTTTGACCAACCTAAGATCCTGTTTATCTATACGAATCGATTATTTTAGAATTCAGCTGTCATTCAACCTAAATCTAAGGTCATTTACATACTGAATGTGAGGAATGAATGTGAAAATCACATACAAGATGGTATCAATTGTCAGAAGAACCAGGAAACAGAATACAAATTGGCGATTATCTGGTCAAACACGGACCTCTGAAAAACCAGAGGTGAGATCAGGTACAAGAAACATTTCTCTCTCACCCCGGACAGAGAAATTCCATCAATATACCCGTTCTGAGATATCTCTGTCTCGCACCCCGCGTGCTTGTTTTGAACCCCCTGATGTCACTAACGGTAAGTCTTGACCTACTTTTGACATATTTTGTCCGCTTGAATGCAGTGTTGCACCTATATATTTACTACTTAGACATATATTATTTGAGGGTGAGAAAAAAATAATCAACCACCACTTTGTACAGGAACAGATAAGTCTCATAATCGTGTCAAAGATTTGCGACATCCACGACTCGGCAAGCCTCGTCGTGGACTGCAAATCTTTGACACTCGGGTGAGATTTCTCTGTCTCTGTACAAAGTGGTGACAGTTTCTATTTACCCAATTCTTTGCATTACTCGATTAAGAATTTCTAATATGTGGTTTCTGGGATACTGGAACTCTTCGGTGTCTAGTCTTAACTTTTCTTATCAATTCTTACTCAAACTTTAAGTCTCTCCCATATGTCTTAAAAATATCTCCCATAAAAATTGTTCAAGGTTGGCAAGTCTGTATGGAATGTGTGGTCTCTGCCCTAAATTATGTGACGTGACCAATATTGAGATCAGATCGATCCCAGAAACGAGATATCAAAATATTTCCATTTGAATTATCCAATTTGATTGTTTCTTGTTGTTTTCTTTTTTCAGATGGGGAAGGGATTAACCTGCAGGGTGCTGTGTTGGGACCTTTTATAGTGAGATATCAGTACTCGGATGATAAAGCTGAAAATGAAATAATGATTTAAGTGGAAGTTTAGAAACTTACAAATGGAAAATACAGTGGAACCTCGATATTAAGACCAGCAAAATGACTGGCTAAATTTGGTCTGATTAGTGAGGTGGTCTTTTAAGTGAGGTTAAAATAGCCTAAAATAATGATAAACAGACTGAATTGTGATGGTCTAAATAGCCAGGTGGTCTCCTAAGTGAGGTGGTCTTAAGGCGAGGTTCCACTGTACATGTAAATACATGCAGGCATCACTCCCATCCTAAAAGAAAAGATATAAAAATCCATAAAATAACCACAGCTTAATTCACTCTTCATTTTTATTATAACTATAACATGATTTGGTAAGCTTGATTTCTATTGATGGGTTATGTTACTTTGAGCATTATTTCAGTTAAAGATGACCGCAGATATAATGAAACCAAAGGGGAATTACACTGTAATTATTCTTTCAAATAAACAGGGTTCAATATAAGCAGGCTGCACAGTCGAATCTTGAAAACTAGGAACGTCTTTCACTCAAAGTTCTCGATCGAAATGGTAAATCTAATGACTACAAGATCACCTTCTAAAACACAGACAGAATATCAGGATAAACTTACTGCACTTTAGTGGACTTTCCAGGTGAGTAGATTTACCAAGACACAAGAAAGTTGTCCAATGAAGGTAACTAGAATTGTCCTAACAGGACTTATATCCCCCATGGCAGTATTTTCAAGGAACGGAGTTATGCGACCTTGATCTTTGACCTTTCAACCCCAAAATCAATAGGGACCCTCCTTGAGTCACGGGCAACCCATGTGTGAAGTGCCAACATTGTAGACCCTTAGGTACTTGAGTTACCGTGCGAAAAACCATTTTCAAGGAACAGAGTCATGTGACCTTGACCTTTGACCTTCCAACCCCAAAATCAATAGGGATCCTCCTTGAGTAATAGACAACATTTGTCTTAAATATCAACATTGTAGATCCACAGGTACTTAAGTTATGGTGCGGAAACCATTTTCAAAGAACGGAGTCATATGACCTTGACCTTTGGACCCCAAAATCAATAGGGATCCTCCTTGAATCATGGGCAACCCATGTGTGAATTATCAACACTTTAGACCCACAGGTACTTGAGTTAAGGTGCGGAAACTATTTTCAAGAAACGGGATCATGTGACCTTTGACCTTCTGACCCCAAAATCAACAGGGATCCTTGATGAGTCATGGGCAACCAATGTGTGAAGTATCAACATTGTAGACCCACAGGTACTTCAGTTATGGTGCAGAAATACATGGACAGACAGACAGACGACGGACATGGTGAATCCAGTATACCCCCCCTACAACTTTGTTGACCGGGGGTATAATTAATTTTACATAATATCAAGTTATCAAGACATTCAAGTTATAACTTCCAACAGAAAATAGAGCGCCATTTCATATGGAAGAAGTAAAATTTGATGGTTGTATTGTTTTTTTAAGTCCGACTCTAGAATCTTTCACTTATATGGAGATGTCAACAGTGTGAAGGGCAAAAATTTTGCCTATGCTCGGCATTTCTGGCCAGGAGGGAGTAGGGAGAGTTCTTCAATGAGCCAACGCCTACTGTGTCACAGGACCTTGGTTTTTTTACAGTCTCATCTGCAAAAGAGGGACAGCCAACTGTTGCATGGCTTGGGTTTGAACCCTGGAGCTCACAATCAAAAGTCGAAAATGCTAACCACCAGGCCATGCTGCCCCAAAGTGAAATTTGAAAGCCCATTCCTTTCAAATTGAAAATATGACC
>JACSZP010026369.1:18466-29916 GCA_016161895.1 Pinna nobilis
TTTTTTTAGCCTACAATTTAAGGGAAAATGATAAAATTAAAACAAACACTGAAAATATAAATCATCATTTATTCTCTAAAATAAAATCCTTTCAAACACAAATTACACATTGCTATGTATGTGTGAAAAATTATATATAACAAGTACATTCCTTTTCAAGGTTTAGCACTAACAACATTACTGAAATGTCTCCTGAGAAAGATATGAAACAGACTGATCAGTACAAAGTTTAACTTAAAGTATACACAAGATGAAGAGCTCACAAAACACTGGTAAGGAAAGTGTAAGGAAAGTGTATCTTTTGTTGCATGTCTATATGATTACGATCCTTGAGTAATTATCCCATGTTTCATATACCTGGGTGTACATACTGTTTTAAATGAGCGTACCTAGTTTTGGCTTGGCTGACGGAATGACCAGACTGTAGATGGAGATATTGACCAGACTGTTCTGACATTGTTCAGAACTGTTCTACTCACAACACAAGCCACAAAGTCAGATCTCAGACAACACTCCTACAGAACAGAACACTTTCATATTAGTCTGCTATACAATACACCTGTCTTTAGTTACAAGAAGTACATTTGAATTGGTAAATAACCATCTTATACTTTATTGGCTCCCAGTATTGTTGTTGTTGCTTTGTTGTTTAACGTCCCACTCAAGAATATTTCACTCATCGGAGACGTCACTGTGTGCCGATGAAGGGCGACAAATTTTGTCTGTGCTCGGCACTGCTGGCCGTAGAGCGGGGAGGGTTGTGACACAGGATCTTGGTTTTTACTGTCTCATCCAAAAGACAGGGAGGGCCAAGTGCTGAGTGGCGCTGCGGGAATCGAACCCCGGACCTCTCGACTCGAAGTCAACCTCGCTAACCACTCGGCCACAGAGGCCCCCGGCCCGGTATTACTAAGTAATTTCACATTCTTACTGATAATACAAACAGCTCAATCAAATACCAACAGAGGCATTGCATACTCCTTTCAAATTTGTAAATTAGATCAACTATTAATAATCAATTAAGATGAGACTGCTTGCTAAGTCTAATGGAAAAGTCTAATGGGCCATAACTCAAAATAAGAAGTTTATGAGCAGAAACTCATTTCCTCCCCGCAAATCTAAATAGAGAAGCCTTTCAGTATTTCAAGTTTGATTGAAAAGATTTCATCATTGAAGGAGCAGTTGTAATGAGAAAATTACAATTACAGACAGGCAAACATGGTGACTACAGTTAATCCCCTCAAAACTTTGTAACGTGGGGTATACATATAACTATAGGCTCGCTAAGGTTAGCTGTTAGGCTCACTAAACATGTCTATTTTCACGATAAAATATATTGATGACTAAATATCAATTCTCTTGTGGTATGTAACAAAAATATCTGCAAATTGTGTAAAAGTTGCAAAGCTTTGCTTGTTGTAGAAAAACAATTGTAATGAGTATGGCCATTGTAGAGAAAACATGAAGGATATTTCTGTACAAACACAAAACTGTCATGTAAGTTTATCACATAGAAACGTTGATAATGATCACATGGACATATCTCAAGACATGGAGACACATATTTCAAATTGATGAACACAGCGTTATTTAGTAGCACAACTCCATAATTTATACACATAGGACTTATCCCATGACAACAGTTATTGATCATGCCGGCTTATCGCGTGGCACAAGACTAATGTCAACAATCATGTGGGCTTATCCTGTGGCACAAGACTTATGTCAACAATCATGTGGGCTTATCCTGTGGCACAAGACTAAATAAATGTCAACAATCATGTGGGTTTATCCTGTGGCACAAGACTAATGTCAACAATCCTGCCGGCTTATCCCGTGGAACAAGACTAATGTCAACAATCATGTGGGTTTATCCTGTGGCACAAGACTAAAGTCAATGCCTGTGTTGGCTTATCCCTTGGCACATGACGATAGTAAATGATCTTGTGGGATTATCATGAGGCAGAAGACCCACGTCAACGCTCATGTGGGCTTATTCCGTGGCACAAGACCTAAGTTCTGGAGGCAGATGGTGGCTGCAGCAGCTTTTGCTAGCTTCTTGTTGTTGCTGGCTACAGATGGTTGGTATTCTGTTCTGTTGACTATAACCTACAAAACAAAAAGGATGATAATTAGACGTACCCTAACCGGATAAAATGTATCACAAGGGAAATTTTTCTCAACAGGCTCTCCTTTACAGAATCCCTTAACCAAACAACTGTTGTAATGTCAAAGTCAAGGTCACGAGGTCAAATGTCTTGACATCAAATTGTAGAACTCGAAATGGTAAAGGCAAGTTTGAAATATGAAAGCCTTATCTCTTATACTGTAGCAGAAATATGCTTTCAGGACATCTTAAATGGACAGACAGACCGGGCGATTCCTACATGTATATACCTCAAAACTAGGTTTGAAATATATGAAAGCTTACTCAAGTAGCTTTAGTACTGATACTGCCAAGGGTGTACATAATACACCTGTCATGGGCCAATGAACAATTTGTCACAAGGGGTTATAATCAAATACACTTAATTAATATAAATTATATTATAATAAATAAATAGAAAATATTAGCTTCTTAGTTGTTGTTATATTGTTGTTTGACGTCCCACTCAAGGATATTTCACTCATATGGAGATGTCACCGCGTGCCTGTGAAGGGTGACAAATTTCGCTTACGCTCGGCACTTATGGCCATAGAGCAGGGAGGGTTCTTTAACGTGCCAACACCTACTATAACACAGGACCTTGGTCTCATCCAAAAGACAGGGATGACCAACCGCAGAGTGGCACTGCATGAATTTGAACCTCAGACCCTTCGATTCAGAGTCTATCACACTAACAACTTGGCCAAAGCGGCCCTGAGCTTGTAAGTTCTAAGAAGTTTTAATACCTAAACTGAAAATCTGTCTGATAGGCAGAATTATAGAAATTTAATTTTGCACATGTCTTGGAAACTGAGACAACCCCCCCCCCTCAAAAAAAAAATACACCCCCCCCCCCCCCCCTCAAAAAAAAAAAAAAAAAAATCAATAAAAAACAAAGCACGATCTAGTTGTATGTAAATAATGGTTACAAAAACGGACTGATTTTTTAGGATGAGTAGATTCTCATCCACAGATCAGCCTTTTTGAGCACTTACCTTAAAAAGGAAGTTTTTCTTGTGGTCAGGTCCGCTCTCGTGTACCAGCTGGAAGTCTGGGGCACCCCATCTTCTTCTGTTGCATAGCTCGACCAATGCCGATACAGGGTGCTTACCTACAATTGCAAATTTTAAAGTCTATCTCTTAACCTAGCATAGTATATATCAAAGCTAATTTGTTGAATTAATTATGCTAGGCAACTTCTGTGTAAAGGTTAAACAAGAACAAATTTTCCTGTAGGAATTAACAGTTATAGTGACATGGGTTTTACAAATCAATACTTGTAAGTATGACCTTGAGTTGAATCATGACATACCCTTGGATGATGGGTAATAGTCAGTACTGTGTCTCTATTAGTTTGGTAGGTTGTACTATTGTTTAACGTCCCGCTCAAGAATCTTTCACTTATATGGAGACATCACTGAATGACGGTGAAAGGCGACAAATTTGGTCTACAGTTGGCACTTATTGCAATTGAGCAGGGAGGGTTCTTTAACGTGCCGACACCCATTGTGACACTGGACATTGGTTTTACATTTGAATAATGTCTCCATTAGTAAGTTAAAGCTGATGGAGAGACAGACAGACACAGAGAGTGTTTCCCATACTGATCTATGAAAATGTCTCACTATCAACTCACCTGACAAATCTTTTGGCATCCCAACATTTGAAACCTTCTTTGAATTCTCTCCAGTAGATGTCAAGCCTACAAGTATAATTTTTCTCAAATTAGAATGATTAGCGAACTGGTCACATGAGTAAGGTTTCAAAAGTATAAAAGGAAGCTAAGCCATCCTCTATGGTATTTATAAGAATGATAAATCATACGAGCTAACTTAACAGAGTTCTGGGGGATTCTTTAAAATCTCATAAATATTCATGAAATGAAAAAGACAATGAAAATGCACTTCATTGATTTCAAACTCTTTCTAAGGAATGGAAGTACAAATTTCATGAAGGGATGACAATGATAAAGTCCTTCTTTGTTAACAATCAGGCACAAAATGGAACGTTGCATGTATTAGATATACAGTCAACTTCGCTTATAACGAATGCATCAGGACCAGTTAATTAACTTCGTCTTATCAAGAGTTTCGTTGTTTCAGGATTTTATACATCAGAGGTAAACACAAGGGGCTCAGAAATATTGTTCGTTATTACCGGAAATTCGTTGTTCTTGACTTTGCTATTCTCGAAGTTCACTGTATATGTATTAAACATAGGTGTCATATGCTATCGTTTACCTCTACGGTCAGTTTTAAAATCCAACGCCAGAGGCTCCAATGTTCCCTCATTGTTTTTGCCCAGCCCTTCTCCCGCCTTCCAGCCCATCTTCTGCAGTAAGGCCATACCAATGCCACTGTTGACTGGAGCGGCTCTCACAAACTGGTCCTACAATACAATCCACTAGCTTCAGATTCAGAATCAAATAAATGCAATGATTTCTTATTTTGTACAAACTAACTAAGATATATAAACATATTCCCTTTAAAAAAAATGTGTTGTTATGTCCCTTGTTTATTATAACTAATTATCACCTTGAGGGCTAAACCACACATACATCAGTGGTTAGATTATGACCGTAATAATCTTGGTGACATCTTTCTTAGAATAGGTTAGACATCATTTTGGCATTTCAATATGATCAAGACATGGCAGATTGGCCCTACATAAAAATACAGAAACATCACTATGACACCTAACCGGCTTGGACTGCATGAGATTGTCTGTTCATATGTACGCTCGACCCATTAAGCGCATTGAATTTTTTTTTTTATTTGCACTATTAAATTCGTTGTTTCTTACAAACACTCTGAAATTAATACCAGTGGTCTTCGCTACGAAGATAATTTATCTGTGATCATAGTTTTAGCAGCGTGTGAATGACAGTATTTGAAAATTGCAGTCTAAACCAATTTTGCTTATGTCCATACTGCAAAAGTGGCATCAAACCTTGTGGCATGGTACAAAACGGGGGAAATAACAACACTGTAAACAATGGAATATAGATGTTCTGTCTTAAAAGATTCAACTCAATCACAAGTTATATACTACAAAGAAAAAAAACATGCTGTCCAGTTTCAAGCAAATACCAGTCGGTCGGTGGAGAGAGGGGGCACCATAACGTGAACAGGATACACTTTCCTGCGTGATGGTAAGACAAGCTGCTCAAACACGATTCATTAATAAAATTGCAGTAAAGCCAAGTCATGTTGCAATGAAAAGAATATTGAAAACTGTAACTTTAATAAACATAATACATATATGACATTACCTATAAGTTATTAGTAATCAGTTATTTCTAAAATTGTGAGTGAAAACATTAAAAGAAGCTATATTAAATCCATCTAGTACAGACAAAATCAATTGAATCTGCAGCTTAATTTCCAATTCAGGTATATTTTATATAAAGAAAAAAAATTAATGTTCAGTTATATTTGCTGTAAACCTATCAAATTGATGTTAAACATTAAAATTCTGTTGATGAACGCTTTTTTACATGCATAAAAGCACTATTTGTTCATATCTGGCCATCCTTCTTGTTGTAGTGAAGAAATAAAACAGCTTTTACATTAGTGTGAACAATGATGCCAACAACAATGCCACCGAGGGTATGAAAATACATGTATAAGCTAACTCTGACTTCATGAGGGGAGCTCAACTGGGAGAGTTTATGTGTAAGAGAGTCATGATGCTACCAAAACATGGCTACCTATACACACCGGCAGGAGTGAATCGTGCTATGTTTGATCCCAAAAGGCCTTTATGTAACTTGAAACAAGACCTGTTGGCCAAGAAATATTTTAACAAACAAAACATTCATATGTACTTTATGAGAAGCATCACATGATCTGCAAAGCCAAGCAAACAGTGATCACAATAAAAACAATTGTTTAGATGTTCTATACAGACAAATTGTCATAAAGGCCACCTACCCATTAAAGCCGTCTTACAATGACCTTGGTTTAAAAACCAAGGTCATTGTATGAGCCTTTACAATAAGGATATCTGTCTATAAAACCAACATGCATCTTTTATACTTCTTGTTTTGTTTTGTTTTGTTTTGTTTTTTATTTTTACCGCACTCTTCACAATCCGTCACTTATATGGTGGCCCCTTTCTGTCTTGGTGGGGGAGAGATTCCAGTTATGAATGTACCCAGGAAGAGACCACTGGCCTTCCACAGGTAAACTGGCAAAATTTGTTTCATATATTTTTGTTTGAGAGGCCTTAAATACAAGCTTGACTGCATGTCCATCCAGGTGACACCACATGCCTTTCTGTCTCAATAGGCTTTGCAAAATCAAAGAGATCCTGCCAAAAATTCACTCATTCTAGAATAAAAGTACAAGTACAAACACCTCATATGTTTCCCTAAAATAACCAGGGTCATTCGTCTTTCTACTTGCAATAAAAGAGCACTTCCTGCAAACAAAACACCAACACAGCCATTATGGCAATTATATACTGATCTATTACTTCCAATTGAATTTCAGAAAATGATATGTTATTCCATTGCAAAGAAAAAATATTAAAGATTCAACATGAAAGTACTTCTCTATTTTATTTACATTGCTAATTTCGCATAAATTGTTTCTCTTGATTCAAATTTCTTGGTGCAAATCAGGGCTGGATCTATGATTTTTTGAAGCAGAGGAACTTTATTTGTGAGTTAGGGACTATAACTTAATGGATGATTGTCACAAGGCAGCGTCACAATGTGGGGACAGAGCATAACAATGTGTGGACAAGATGCTTTCATACAGCTAATAATGCATATGAAAACTCCCTACATACAAGATACAGAGAGACTACACAACAGTGAACAACAATGCATCTTATAGTGATATAAACAACACATGGCAGTAGTGAAAATATCACAAATACTCTTCCCTACAACTATGACACTAGACAATTTAATAGATTAAAAATCCTCAATTATATCTTTACCACACTGACATATTCTTTTGATAAAACTTAAAATCATAAGTGCATCTTGACATTTATTAATCATTATTTATGAAAATAATACTTTTTTTTTCTGTCACAACGATTTGCAATTTTATATATAACAAACAATTCAAAAACAGTGACATAGGACCCATATCAGCTCATTTTCTTTTATTTCTTTCCTTTTATTAAACTTTGAAGAATAAAAGCTGAAATATTTTTGAATTCCTACAACATACAAGAGCCTCTCAGGCCTCTGCCATCAACTGAATTTCATGCTATAAAAATCTTAGTATGTCAGCAGATGCTTCACATTATTTTGATAGAGTACCGGTAGTCAAAAACTATGTTATCTGTTGCTAATTGATTTCCAAGCTTATTTGATAACAAAGTGTAAAAAAGACAACAAATCTTGTCAAAGGTTATCAAAAGATAGGTCAAAGTTCAAGGTTACTATCAAAAAATAGGTCAAAGTTCAAGGTTACTAAGTCAAAAGTCATGACTTTAAATGAATGACCTAATCATGAGGAATATGTGTGATAAATCAAAGCCCAATCTTTTCTGGTTCAAATGATATAGAATTGCTTAACGTTTTGTCTACAGATGCCACCCCCAACAACAAAGGCACCAACAGCTAAGGGTAGGCCTATCATAATGGCTCTCCAGACTAACATCCCAGCAAGCTAACATTTGGAACAATTATCTCCGAGAGGCAGGGTTCTAATAATTTGCATCACTAAGGCAAATGGAAGTATCCATGTTTTTAATTTGATCAGCTGTATTAATAATTGAAGCAAATATTATTTAACACAAACTTCTGTACTCAACACTTTTTAACCTACATGGTAAATTTGTTAATTGGAAGGGGTGGGTGGGTACCCAAGGATGCTACAACCAATGGACAAAAAATCCTGAAAATGTTCATCTATATCAGACATGTAATCAAATTTTCTACAGGGAAAAAATCCTGATTTCAGGATTTTCCCTGAAAACTAGTATCTCAGTACCAACAATATTTGTTATGCATTCTCAGACTCATTGAATAAAGGACCTACTTAAATGTCATAAACAAGTGTAAAAACAAAATTTTCTGACTGAACATTGGTAATTAATGCTAACATGTGATGGGCATAAGACCCAACATCATCGTCTAGAAATAAGCAAAACTAAAAATTAATTCCAAATTTCTTATACTTGATTGCCAGGTCAAACTGGTCATCAAAGGGCATTGTAACGCAGTTTTGTAACATCATGTATCCCTTGTAATGAATTTACCTGCCTGTAAATCAACTGTAATTACTCACGTGAAAGCAAACATCCCCGTTTCAGATATGAAATAGGGTAGCTTTCTATGCAGCAACTTACCGACCCAACACATTTTCGGCCAAACACATTCCTGGTGAACAGAATGATGGTTCAGTTTCCATGGTAACTACTTCCATTAATGGATGCTGTAAACTTTGGTTGTTTTGAAAATTTTGACCTGCAACAAGCTTTCTTTTGTGTTTTGCTATTATGATACTGTGTTTGAGAGGGAATGAATGGTGAATTTAGGGACTGGTGAATTATCTTATATACAACTGAAAGTTGCATAAAGGGAGATAATCTCTGACCAGTGTTAAAAATTAGCGTACATGTATTTAACTGGTCATAACATAATCAGAAACTTCATTATGAAATCTCAAAGAAGTTATAATAATTCATTATAAAAATATGTACTCTTCGTTGTTATTCTTGTATTGTTGTTTAACTCATATGGAGATGTCACCATGTGCCAGTGAAGGGCGACAAATTTTGCCTATGCCCCCCACGTAGGGCTGTAGAGTAGGGAGGGTTCTTTAACGTGCCAACATCTGCTGTCACATGGGATCTCGGTTTTTACTGTCTCATCCGGAAGACAGGGACGGCCAACTGCGGAGTGACACTGCGAGGATTCGAAGCCCAGACCCTTTGATTCCAAGTCAACCGCACTAACCACTCGGCCACAAAGGCCCTGCACTCTTCGTCCAAAGGGCATGAAATTTACAGAGAAATAAGGAGATTCTACAGGAAGACGGAACTGCTATCAAGATGCAATACTTGTTATGGTCCAGGAAACTGCATCTATGAAATATTATGGAACAGCTTTATGTTATCATTAAACTGATAACAACACTAAATTTCTGTTAAACAACTTCAATTTCAAGTGTTCATACTACAGGTAGACTATTACCTACAAATTAAGTGATTCTATCGCAGATCATTGAGTTTCACTATGGGTGGATCTGTATTGGAGATCACTGTCGAAGGTTTTCTAATGACAGATACCAAATCATATGGTGAGGATCAACAAAGCTTTTGTAAATAGGCTGACAAATTATGATAACTGTACAAAACAAGCCATTATGAGAATGAGGATAACTTTTTTTCTTTCTTCCTTTCTTAGGGTATAACTTAGAATTTCTATATTGTACAAAATATCATGCCAAGTATTTGGATAAGGGTAGAGCAAACACAGTATATAATAGCCTGAAACTATATATTTTGTTTTAACAGAAAGGAAAACATGTTGCAAGTCTCAATGTACAAAAGATAGGTGCTATCTCTAGTTAGACTGAAAAACTCAGTACATATGATTTACAAGAAACCTTTGATCTAAATTTTCTACTTAATAATTCACAGAGGATATTTATTTCTTGAATAGTGTGATTATTATTGGTTAAAGAGATAGCATTCTGTCTTAGTACATACTCACACAGTTGTCTTGTTTACAATGAAGTAAAAATGGACAACAAAATTATAACCTGGAAAAGAAAATATCAAAACAAGGCAAGTGTGTGAGGATTTTGGTCTCATTAAAATGGCCTCCAAGGTGCTAAGTCCAAATATCAATTTCTGAAGGACCAAGATCAAGAAAAGCAGTCTGATTTTTTTTATCCACATTTGACAAAGTCTATGTGACCATTTTTTTATCCTTCTGTATATATTTATAAAACATTGCGTGGAATACCAGAAGAAATGATTACAGAAAAACATGCTCTAGTGACCACCTGTATATAAAGACCACCAGGCCACAAAGACTGTTTTTGCAGACTAGCCAACTTTGAAAAATTCTATGGGGAGATATTTTCAATGTTATGGGGGAGGCTCTAAATTTTAATAAGAACTGATAGGAAAATTTAAGATTTTCATGGGGAAGATGTGTTTTTTCATGAAAAATTATTAAAATTTTGGATCAAAAATAGGGAATCTCCCTAACTATGGGTAAGATTTGGTGAGTATGTTTGGCATACAAATCAAATTCTAGACAGTTTACAGACCATCTCCATACAAAGACCAGTTTTCTTGTGTCCCTAAGGAGGCCATTATATACAAGTTGCACTGTATATCTTTCAGAGATGGACCCCCCCCCCCATAATTTAGCACCAAGGAGGCCACAAATCCATGGAGTCTGTCTGTGGACAATTCACAAGGAGGAATATCTGCAGGTTTCAGTCAATGGTACCTGGAAATAAACTGATAAAATTAACATCTAGTTGTGCTTGCCATGCTCTTTTGTCTCGATACCTACTGCAGTTGAATACTTATATTTAACCTCTTTATATTCAATGTGGTTTAACAATCTTTGCTCAGTTTTAAATATTTACAAAAAAGGTCCCAATTGTACCCGATACAAAGTCTGTAGCGGAATAAAATATGATTGTAGGCTTACCACATAAGCATTCAATTATTTTCATGCCAAATCTATTAGCTATTAATTTCCATTATAATTTAAGTGTTCTTTGCCTATCTCTCACCTGGTTTCAACAAAAATGCATAACTGTTTTTAAAAAGTTACTGCCAAACTGTTTAAAAAATGTTACTGCCAATCATCAAATGTCTTTCATTTATATCGTAAAACAAAATTGCAATTTCTGTACACAAGCCATACTCTACACATTTTCACAAAAAGGTACATTTGTGTATCAAATCTTTTATTCAAAGTTTTAAGAATCAGATATCTAACTTGACCCAGGATTGGACTTTGGTAGCTTTAAATTTTTTAAGTTAACTACTAACCTGGCAAATCCAAAGTACTTTAATGACCTCTTTTTTATGACTAAATATGAAATTTATATGTAGTCCAACAAAATTGAATGACATATTTTGATTAATGGGGCACTAGAAAAGATTCTAAGACAGCTGTTACTATGGTTTTTTGTTCAAATCTACATACTGGACCTGTTCATCTACATCTTATATACACCCTATAATAAATCCCATCCTGATTTTGTTCGATATTCAGAAATAACTCTTTATTTAATCTTATTTTCTTAAAGTATTACAGAATATTCATTTAGTAATAATTTCTCTAAATTCAGTTTCTATCTCTGGGACG
>JACSZP010026370.1:0-25204 GCA_016161895.1 Pinna nobilis
TCAATTATTTACACTCAGAATCAGTTGTGAGAAGCATTATGTTAAGTGCAGAGTTCTTATCAATTATTTACACTCAGAATCAGTTGTGAGAAGCATTATGTTAAGTGCTGAGTTCTTATCAATTATTTACACTCAGAATCAGTTGTGAGAAGCATTATGTTAAGTGCTGAGTTCTTATCACTAATATATTCAGAATCCGTTGTTAGAGGGGTTATGTTAAGCATATGCTAAGTGTTGAAATCTTATCTCTAAGTTATACTCAGAATTATTGTATACAGAGTAATTTTCGCCCCGTGTTATTTTCGCCCCAGAGCATTTGCAAAAAGTATCACCCCGCTTAATATTCGCCCAGTATAGTCATTATGAATTTACCGTTTCGGATTCTCTCAGTTTTAAATTTGCCCTCTGACGATGAGGACGAAAGGGGTGGAAATAAAACGGGCACAAAAATTTCCCTGTATACAGTAGTTGTGAGAAACGTTTTGGTTAGCCATTATTTCAGTTCTTATCACTCGGTTAAAGTGGCCCTCAGTTTAAGTTTATATGATCGTTCCTTTGAAATCTTCAAAGTTATAGGTGTTAATTAATAATACATGTATATTGGATATAGATATGGATTGAAAAGGTGCATTTTTTATAGTTAAGATTATGCCAAAGGTCAGAGGACAAAATGAATTATATCCCCTTAAGTTTAGTTCCCATTCATTCTGAAACTACTATTAAAAGGATTTCTGTGTTTATAGCTTAGCGTTTATTTGATTTTTTTAATCAAATATAATGCTAAAGATAACACGCTTCTGGACAAATACACTTGGGACAGAAACAAGCAAAAGACATTACACGGCAAAATGCAACAATACGAGCTGTTGTTTTCCTCTGGTCAATGACTCCTGAGAGCTTTTGCAGAAGCCATTTATTCTCATTACTCTGAAGTCTGTCCATTCGTTATTAAATTTCTCATCCAAAAACGTATTTGCAGGACTATGCTTGCATCTCGTATAGAAGATACGTTACAAGTCAGTTTTGGTGATTGCAGTCATCCAAAATACTTAGCAGTTATAATGGACTGGTAAAACGTGAAATTTGAATCAAAAGTCGTGGCTAAAAGTTTATTACCGTCTGTTTTGAGTGTCCGTCAAAAGACATTTTTGGAGCCATTAATTTAAGTCAAATAAGACAAATTTCATTTATTTCAGTGGGTAGCTAAGGCAGGTTAGACTACGTAGATCTCCCAATCTTATTTTCGTGGTCATTAAAACTTGTTGATGCTAAATATAGAAAATAGCCAATCATAGGCTTTTAGTCAGAATCGTGTTATTCTGATAAGCCTGTCGCATGTGGTTGTCTGATTTTACGTCTATTTAGGTTTTTATCTAAAAAGAAAAATAGAATGCTTGCCTATTGAAAATGTTAATTAAATCATTATTATTATTTTCATTTTTTTCCTTAGAAAGTGAATTATGCTAAACTCAGGACATTTAAATAGATTGTGTATAATCTAGGTCTAAAACGAAAGATGATATGTATGAAATATGTACATTTCAAAGTAAGTGCGCGTCTTAATTAATTTTTTTGTCCATCAATCCTCTTTGTCGTATTATAAGCAATATCTACCTTACTAAGGAACTTTCTACACAAATCAGACCAACTAGGAATGTTGATAGCCATGTTTAATTGTACATATTCTGTGTACATTTGGACCTTTTACACTTCCTTCATCCTATACTTTGAAGGGTCGTTGATGTTGTTGTTGTTGTTGCGTTGTTGTTTAACGTCCCACTCAGGAATATTTCACTCATATGGAGACATCACCGTGTGCTGGTGAAGGGCGATACATTTTGCCTGTGCTCGGCACTTCTGGCCGTAGTGCAGGAAGGGTTCTTTAACGTGCCAACACCTACTGTGACACGGGATCTTGGTTTTTTACTGTCTCATCCGAAAGACAGGGACGGCCAACCACTGAGTGGCGCTGCGGGAGGTCATTGATGTTGAACAAGCTTCTGGCAAAGGATATCGACCGGCTTGTATTATGAATTAAAATAGAATGAAATAACATTTATTTGTCATAAGTATGACATGTTTTCAATAACGTTCGGTCATCTGTCAGTCATAAATTTTCGTCCTTTTTACTAGCAAATAGGAAGACTCGGTCATAGACAAAGTGCAATTAGTGAATTAGAAAACACTCCATAAAATCAAGGTCGAAGGAAGCCAACTGACTGCAAATCATAGATATATTGTTGCACTCAATCTCGTCCTGTGTCACAATAGGCGTTTGCACGTTAAAAAACCATCCCTGCTCTGAGGCCATAAGTGCCGAGCATATGCAAAATTTGTAGCCCTTCACCGGCACACGGTGACGTCTCCGTATGAGCCAAATATTCGTGTTTGGGGCGTTAAACAATAATACAACAACAACAAAAACCAGTGGTGTTAATGTTTTTTCATTAGAGAAAGTTGTTGTCAATTGGAAACCGTGACTTTATACTTTGCATTCCTTTCCTCTAGCCGGTACGAAACACCATACTGTTCGGTCATGTAAACTTCCACTACCAATACAACAACAACAACAACAACAACAACAACAACATTTAACTCGATATCAATACAAATGAAACTGCGTTTTTGCATCTGTGGTTTTAAGTATGTGCACAGAGGGCATATCTTAACAATAACAATAAATTTAACGACCGAAGTCGCCACATATTTTCTTTAATAATGTAAATATCATGTAAAATGGTGTACACAGCATTTATATACATGTCTACTACAGGTGCCTGTACATGAACATTTTTTGTTATGATACATTGCTTCTTTGAGATGGCCCCTTATTTAAATCGATATATGTGTGCAAACAAAGACACCTAACTGACTATTTTTTATCATATTCAAATGAACATAATTAGGCCTGTTTATGAATAAATATTAATTATCAAATAGTTCACAGCAGGTTTTGAAATATTCTAATGTCTAGATTCTATACAAGAATTGGTAAAAACTGGAGTCAGTATATTTTCGGTAAAGGGTCGACACTTTTGTCGATAGTGTTGTCGTTAAGTGTCTCACTCAAAAGTCTTTCTCTTATATGGGGACGGCACCGAATGCCGATTAAGTACTATACATTTAGACTGTAGTCTGCATGTATAGCCATTGAGCAGCGAGGGTTCTTAAACGAGACAATACTAGCTGTAATATGAAATCTAAGTTTTTACTGTCTGATCCTGGACTGGACTTGAAAAGCCAACTGACTCTGTGACGCCGTAAGATAAGAAGGCGAACAAATTAACCAAGTATTCATCACGGATTTTCTAATATCGTTTCTTTTATAAACCTTCAATTATTTATATCAGTTATTGTAAGTTTTTTCTTGGAAAAGTGAGATAATACAACTTCTCCGTCTGATAAAAATTTTGCAAAAATTGTTTCTTTCTAGGTTTTATTTTAAACTCCTTTTAAATGACAAATCATGGTCGTTGTTTCAGAGGTCAGATCTCTATCGCATTGTTCTGAACATATCTGATCAAAGCAATTTCATGGACGCAAGATTTTTCTTGAAGTTGGTATCAATCGATTGACCGAACATTCTCATTCTCAGAAAAGACATTACATTCCAATCATCTTTGCTGTTAACATTTTACATAGGATGCTAAATGATCATATCCTTCTTATTCCACCAGTATACAATCTATTGGTTGTCCTTTGCTCCGACAGTAAAAGTTTCAAATCCAAATACCAATATCGCCGTTATCGTACTCTTTGAATCTGGTAGCTTTACTCTTTACCTAATACTAAGGGAGTTTCCTTGCTAAGTAGTGACACAACTCCACCTCCCCCAAAGCATAGGTAACAAATATCCTGACCTATAGACCTAAGGACAAATGTGTGTCTGACCCCTCTGCCCTGAACCATGCGAGAGTATCACAAAATAGTTTTATAGGAACAATGTCAATGTTGTCATGAATGAAGGAAATTCGTCTGCAAACATTTGATTTTAATATTTTAAAAAAAAGTAGTAGCAGTAATGATTCTATATCGAGTCCTGAGATTCCTTCATTCATATAGATACTTGACTAGTATATGTATATCATTATTTCACAAATATATCAGTCTTCAAATGTAATAAAATCATCTGCCAGCACCAAGCATCAATGATCCCTTAAAAGAATACTAATTAGTAATATCTTCAATTTCACTTTAGTTTTCTTAAGTCCAAGCTTACTTAAAAGTTGAGGAGTCCAAGTTAACATTGAACTGACCTAATTTGTTCAGAAGAACGCATCAGTAAATCTTTGTGAATCATATACATATTTCCCTGAAGTAGTTGATTTGTACTGTAAACAGCGCCCGATAATGTAACTAAGGCAATACTATTGACGTAGCAATAGTTCAATGGTCCAAGCATAAAACTGATTGAAAAACTCTCTGGAGACGTATTTATTTGACCCAAGGAAGAGTCACGTCAATCATTGTGGAAGTAATCTCCAAGAGAAATACTAATCATATTCCTAACTTTGCTTAATTTGTGGTTCATTCCCATCAATGTGGTTAGCTCTAATAGGATAATGACATACTCAAGCTATGATATCATTGATTTGACTTCGCAAAACAATAATGCTTTCGGAAAAAATGAAAATGTTTACTTCTAATCAAAATATCCTGCTAAAAAATGTTCGATCGTTCCCAATTATTGGATTGAATAGAAGGATACTCAGCCAGTACGCTATGACTTAAGAATAGCGATGAAAATAAGATATCTACCGCCAAGGGGGCAAAGTAGGAACATCAGAAAATCGTTTTCTACGTCAAATGAGTTATAAAAAGGGGAAATGATAAATCGGCAACATACTAAAAATCTTGATGACGTCATATCTATTATATATACATGTATTTCGATCTTCTTTCAATTTTGGATAAGCAGGATCATCATTCAACCGCCTTCCTTTGTGCTATTTTTGTTTGTCTTGCCACTTTGAATAACAATATTCGGTAATCAATAGTTATCCGGGGCTGTCAATTTTGGAAGTTGCGGCAGTGAATCGCCAAAACGAAATATACATGTTCATTGATAAGGACCATCGGACTCCGGTTCTTTGACAGGGTAAGAATTGACTGCAGCTAGACACATTGATAAGGACCATCGGCCTCGGTTTTACACGTTAAGTAGGGGAAGTATAAAAAGGCCAGTAAACAACTTTTCTCAAGAGTCCCAAATCTACCAAATATTTGTATGTTGTTTATAAAGCTGTCTATCATCGCTGCAAAAAAAAAAAAACTCAAAAACAACGAACACACAAAAAAAAAACTTAGTCTTATTGAACTTTTCGCACTAATGCCTAAAGTAGGATAAATCATTTTAGGTGAGAGACCAAAAGCAATATCATGCAAGGTCATTTAATTACTGATGTTTGCTTTGAAGTCCACAGAATCGACATATCAAGGCCAAGAGTTTTTCCTTTCCAGAAGTCATCTTACAAAATCGATGAAAAGAATGTAGAGGAATAAGCAGATAAGAGAGAAAATTTCTATTGCGACTGTTAAAATTTAAAATAGTTCAATGAAATAAATGTTTTAAACAGAAGAATATCGAATAAAAAGTGCAACCCATGGATGAGCATTTAGTCAAAATCAAGGTATACTAGATATTTCCTTAAAAAGTATTTCTTGGTCATTTTTAAAGATAGACTGACAAGCATATTTCCAAAGGCTATGCCTTTGCCCCCCCCCTCTCTCTCTCGTAAATAGTAGTGGTTGGATCATTGGAATCATTTGACTCTTGAATATTCTGTTTACAATTAGTAGATAGACAATAACTTTTGATTTGAAAGAAGACTTCTTAAACCAAATGAATATTTCGTCGTTCTCCTTTATCACAATACTTTTTAGGTGAGAAGACGTGATCTATTTTGATAAGAATAGCCTTTTCACCTTTTTACATGCTACTCGACATCCAGGGTTGGGCACCATAAAACATGAAAATTGACTTAAGTCTGAGAATCCAGTCTCTCGCCCAATCAGAATTCAGGATGAGCTGGATTTGAGAATATTTTCAGACTTAAGTAAATTCACAAGTTTTATGGTGTCCGGCCCGTTTTTATGCTTTAGCAGCAGTCGAACTATCCGATTCATATTATGCATACTATTACATAAGATTAAATATGAATAAAAGTAAAATGTATTGGACGTTGTGTAGTTAAAGAAAAAGGGGCAATATATACGATATAAAAAGAGAGCTACTTCTTATTAATAAGTCTAAGACAAAAAAGAAAAGAAAGAATCTGAAAGAGTGTGAAAATAAAGCTGGCACTAGAACTACATGTACAGTGCTCATAGTAAATAAACACGCTTTTGGTGCAGGTCATAGCTCTTCGCGATCAGGGTTCGTTAGTATTAGACTAAAAGCATTTTCCTGCAATATCTGTTTAGCTCTTTATCACTAATATATAACATATAGAATAGACATGCAGACATTTTATTAAAAAATGCACACAACATTCAGTAAATATCAGAGAGTTTGATACAGTTTATTGCATATAAAGTTAATGTTATGTTTGACAACTCCTGCAAATGATTTTCCTTATCACGCCGTCTTCTTCAAAGTAATGTGTATGTTATTCTTACGTAACAAGTTCTGGAGATTTCTAATTGCAATAAACTTCGTAGGAAAGTGCCAGATCTGATTGCTATAAGCTGATTAAATGCCGAATGATCAGATTTTATAATGACGATGTTTTGCATGTAAATATTTCTGCAGACATTTCTTGCTTTTATTGGAATGTTTTGTCCCTTTTTATGAAGTTACGTATGCCATTACGTAAATTATTGGAACCGGAGCAAATATAAACAGTCAGTGACGTCACGAGCCGTTTGAACATGTTGCAAATAATACTAAAGCATAATAAAATGCACGGAAAGAAATTAGGAAAATATTTTGGAAGATGGGCAGATTTTTTTTAGCTTTCAGTAACAAATGTATGAAGAGATCATGTCATACCCTAAACGTCGAGGTCGTTATCCTAAATATTCATTGTACAAAATATCTTTAAACGACATAACATTGTATAAATGGCTTCAAATTGTGATGTAATCATGCATACAGGAATAATAAAAACGTCGCTTGTGCATCAAATTAGCTTTTGTTGTTGGATATGTATATATATATATCAATAAAAATACAGTGATCCTATGTATTTAATCAAATGTTGATTTTTTATATGAAATTGTCAACCCTGATGGAAATATCAAGCTTGGAAGATGAATTACCATGCTTCAGAATGTATAGGCAACGAAAGTAACAAATCACAATGTAAACAAATAATACACATCTCAATTTACCTACATTTCCCAGATCCGCCGTGACTGAGCGACAGAATACTTGCCTTTAGACTTTGAGGTCGGGGGTCCAAGCATCAGCGGGAGGCGACTGGTCTTAAGTTTAGAGTTAAAGCATATCTCTGATTCAATGACGTCTCCATGGAAATTTTGATTTACACATACGCAGGATAATTCAGCAGGGAGGATTAATTAACATGCCAGCAACCACTATCACTGTTTCAAATAATCTCGCAATTATCTTTAGCCGATATTATACTAATGGTGATAATATCACTAATAGGTATGTAAAAATGGTATAAATGCCATATAATGAAACTGACCCCGAGGCTCTAACCTCGGTAGTTTCAACTGTAGTGATGTACATGTATGTATGGAATGATAAGAATTGAAACAAACTAAAAAAAAAGGCACGAGTGGGAAATCCTTTTTATTAACAAAACTCACGTGTAACTCGTGCTTTTCAGATTTGAGGTTTTAAGGATATCAAGTTCACTTCGTCCAAATCTTTATGGATAACCAAGCGTTCTGAATAACCCGAGAGTAATTACGAAAATAGAAAATTGAAATTGTAACAAGAACCCCAGTGTGTTGTTATTTTATTTTCGGTTTTTTTTTCTTGTAAATGTATCATTAATGTATACCATCATGCTGACGACGTCCCTTTTCCATTAAACAAACAAATATCTTATTGTCGTAACATTGTAATTACCGTATCATTTCAGAGATTCTATTTTCGTTTGCTTTTGTTATTGATTAAATCCCTATACTTTTCCACGTTCCACGAAAACTGTTCGAATGTGGTATTTTCAGACTAATGTTCATAGTTTTATACATTGTATTACAGAGAGATGTTCATAAATCAGAGAATATGTACTACAGTATTCTAATTATACATAAAATCAATGTTAGCGATGATAAATGATCCCAAATTATGGGCCCTTGTGGCCCGGTGGTAAGAGGCCGCTTAAGTAATTCTATCTATGCACAAACACAAAAGATTGTGTCTGAAGTTGTGGGCAATGAAACCTTTTGAAAACTTCCAGGCATCAATTTCATGGAACAAGTATTACTTCGGACGAATCAATTACCTGCTTCCTTGGAAAGTTACAAGATCTAAGTATAACTTTCTGATAATTGAATTCAACAGGCAAATCTATCAATGAATATAACGATTGCGTGCACGCACAAGAAAGTATGCCCAAATGCTTGAAATGCTACATGTAAATCGTGTAGTGTATTTCCACACAATGCTACACTTTGGTGTAAAAGCAAGATTTTTATGTATGTTGACGGATCTCTTCGCTGAAAATGATGCGTTTAGTATTGTTTTTATTGAAAACCATTCGGACTATAAAATTACTTACGGAAGGATTATTATCATTCATCTATAAATAGTTTTTTTTTCAGTTAGCAATATTAAGTATAGATGTATGCTTCTTTAAGAAATCGTTCTATTAAAGACACATACAATTAGTCTGTCTATCTATTTATCTAATTTATGTATCTCTCTATCTATTATATTGCTCATTTATTTATTCTTTATCTATTTTTATCATAAGCTATCTATTAATTCATTGGGCTGATTGTGTCTTATTTATCTGTCAGTCTATCTTGCCATCTGGAACTTTGACGTCCAAGTAATTTTCTCCCATTAACTACACTTATTTTCTAAAATGTCATACCCCTTTTGAAAGGTCAGATAAAATTTGAATGAAAACAGTCAAACTCAAATTCAACAGGAAATTTATTTCATTTTTTTTACTCTTACATTAACCAGATTGATAACAATCTTAGTATTTATTTTACAGTGTTAAATGCTTATATGAGATGTTTAGCGCACCTATTCACAAGCCAGTTGTTCATTTCTATGAAACGGGGCTATATGGTAATAATGTTTACAAAATACCCAGGGAATTCTAGCATTCTATTATTGAAAGTAAATGATTCTTTTAGCAGGATTCTGGAATTGGTAAAGTATTTCCCAATGGAGGCTAGCAGGCTAATAGAGAATGCGTATATTTTTCCAATTATATCCCCTACTAAAAGATTTTAGATCGGAAACGATAGTCCTATTAAATGCAAGGAATATTGGTTTTATGAAAATAATACATGAATGTGTTATCTTTTTAGCGGTATTCTTATATTCGCGCCCCGTCATGGTACTTATTCTAGATCAGAGCTAAAATAACGCCTATTCTGTAGTCGTGCGGGTACACCGTCTGCGTAGTTGTAGTTTTTACTACTTTTATGCACTATGAACTTGTTTCATTCAATACAGGTGTGTGGATGTTCACAGTCACTGTCTGCGAGTAATCGTGCATGAGTGTAACACTATAATAGGTTTTGCCCATACTATGTTTACGGCAAAATGGCTAACACCAATTTTAGATGTAAAATAAAAATGCATTCATATTGGGGATGCTGACTCCATCCGGAAACCTGATCCCATCCCATAAGGGATTTGCATTTGTTTTCCACGTTGAGACCGTCATTATTCCTAAACTTGTCATGTTTATTACGACTTGGATTTTCGAACACCCCTTGCTTTTTCTGCAATGTTATCAGAGCATGTGCATTAATTGTGCATACGTAGACATGCATTTATCAAAGTGACCTAAACAGACTTCTAATAGCCATTATTTGTATGACTTGATATTAGCCTCGTATCATTTCTACTGCACGAATCGTTATTTATCGTTCCACAGCAGGCGGTTGCAGGGTACATCAGTCATCGCGTTCACAAATACACATAATACAGAGGATGAATGTATATTTTGTCTCTCTTTTAATATATAAGAATTTATATTGTAAATACATTTTGGTGTCTAGTGATGTCATTTATCAAATACTGAATAAGCTTATGTAAATTACAAGAGCAAAACGTATTCGCCTCGTATTCAAGAAAATAGGATTCGACAAGGTCGCAACAATTTTTTTCGAAATATAAATATAAATAGATATCAACTGAAGTAATTTAGATGAAAAGGTTGGTTTTGGCATATCAAAGGTTTTTTTTTACCCTCTTTGATGACCTTTAAAGCCTTAGCATAGGCAATTACTGGATGCCTGTCATCGCGATTCGATGGCTCCTCCATGAGGGCAAATATTAATGACATTGATACATTAAAGACCGATAGGACAATGATAAATGATCCAAGTCAAAAAATCAAATACGCACATGAAATATGGAAACCACACTGTATGATGCGAAATGCAAAGCTTATATGTGAATATATCTGCTGTACAATAAGTCGTCAATATACATAAAACAATGAGCACATTACCGGAATGTAAAATCGACTAGCGTCTTGGTAAATTTACGTTGTGCATTGTCATTAACTATCATTCTCCGTCTGTTGCCTTGGGATTACCAACGAGCATCTGCAAAATTTCTTCGCCACGGAATGTCATTGAATGATTAACATCGATGTCAACTGAAATGACTGCACGATGTCACAATTTCTCCAACCTGCGTCTTATAAACAGTTATAAACCCTCGTAATTGCATTGCTGTCCAATTTTAAGATTAAATTTATTTGTATTGGAATGTGATAAAAGGAGAGAGAGAGAGAGAGAGAGAGAGAGAGAGAAAGAGAGAGAGAGAGAGCACTTTCACAATTCTAAAATTATCTTTATTCTATCAATTTAATTGAGTGGTAACCGGTATTTAGCATTTATACGACAAAATTTCAAAATATTTAAGAATACGAATAAAATTTTCATCCATTGCAAGTTTGTTTAAATCTGAAAAGGTTCATATAAGGTTATGATGCAGTATTATTTTGTACAATTTTTCTTAAGAGTTATAATATTCAATATCCTCTGTTAGATTAATTTTAGAATTTGAAATTTTTAAATTTCAATTTAACTCATTCCATCATGCCACTAAGAAGTGCAAAACTATACAATATACAATCGTTACAAAGTCGGAGATAGTAGCACTTGACTGGACTTGAATATTTTTTAAGACACACATTTTCGCCAAAGAACTTGAACTTGACTTTATCAAATTGCAGAAAAATGATATAATATAAATGTTTAATATTCATTTTCGAGATAAAACGATTCATATATTTAATCCCGACTAGTATTGTATTTATGGCCGATACTGTAAAATATACAATACACATGTATATCCAAATGTCTACCTTAAAAGTACATCCTTTGTTGTTTTAAGTTATTACGTAACAAGTGATTCGTTTCGGAAATGTTCTCGTTACATTATTTGAACAGACCCTATGTTCCATCGATAAAAAAAGAAATAATATAAAGTTAAATCAATTCTACTACTCTAATTAGACACCAGGGATTATCTTTCTTTTAATGTTGTTTATTCATCACCTCCTTTGACTTTTGAATACAGGTCGTCCGGTGTTGGTGTTATAGAATACCTGTGGCAGCACGTGGATTAGATCAGTCGTCTTGATTATTGATTGTATCAATAACCTTAATAATATACACTGATATGCATCTATATGAATAATAAATATGATTAACTTAAATGTTATTCTGCAAGTATCATCTGACCCTCTGCTCTGGCGACTGTTCATCATGAATAAGCGCTTTCTGTGATATACTACTTGTTATCTAAATTTGTCTAATTCTCTTCTGTAAAAGAACGACGTAGAATTCTCAATTTCAGACTACAGTAGAACCGCCAGTAGAAGCCATCTGTATATGAAGACCACCGAAACAAAAGGGGTTTTTACTATTCCGCATGTGCCGTTCGTCTACAGATCAACCCGTATATAGCGACTCTCTCCATTAAGAATAAAGGATTAATCGGCCCTTCAGTTGGTCTTTACACACGTTTGACTCTATCAACTGCTTAATTGGATAATATACCATTAGATAAAATATAATTGGATATCGGATCGTAAACGAACGTCTCCAGGATAGCAAGACTATTAAGAAGAGTTGACTCCAATTGAGGCGATTAGAAAAGTTTAAATAAAATCACACGATTCGGAAACAATCAGTCAACATCGAATGTTAAGGAAAAATTAAGAAGACTTCTGTAATTTGAAATAAAATTAACTTGAAAAAATTGTAATATCAAAAGACTGGTCTTAATGAGCAGAGGCTTTATTTGACTAAAATTAACATGGGATATTAACCAACCTGAGGATTCGTTTTTCAGTCAATCCCTGCTCTATATTTATATATGATCTGCGAATTGTCCCCTTAACTTCCTGACGATTTATGGGTTGGTGTCTGTAATGTTTATATTATTTCGATAACGTTAAATGATTGTTGACTACTGTACTTTACAGAATTGATGGAATGACTTCTTACTGTATTCCTTACGGATGATAATCATCTGGGGGTATTGATCAGAATTTATCATGCTTTCTGTATTTCGCCTCGTATGACTTCTTAAATGACACCATTTGTTTCAATTACTCCGATGGAGTATTTTACGGCAGTAGTTACTCTAGAATTGTAAAATCCTCGGTGACCTTTGTGGCTGTGAAATACTTTTAACACGATGCCTGTTAAATTGGCTGCTGATGATGAGACTTGGTATGACGTTTTGGAGCGGGAGTTCGTATGATATTAGATGTATATCGTTATGGGTTGCCGGTATGAATTTGCACAGCAGACCGTATTCAGGAGAGACCTAGTCAGATGAGTAAACAGCATAGTTATGACATTGTTACTTCCTTGTGACGCTTATTGATTTGCAAATGAAATCAAATGGAATATCGTATATTTAAGCGAAGAATGTATAAATGCTCTTCTGGTTTTCATATGTAATTCAGCTTCACATTTACTGTATACCATCAAGTCATTCTAAAAATAAGCGGTAACGAGACGAAGATTTGTGTATTATGGTGAATAGATTAGTCTTTCATAGTAAGATCACAAGTGTTTGTACAGCAGTATGAAAAGCGATATGCGCGATACCAAACAACGAAGTGAGATCTCCCATTCTTAGCTGCACAGCCATTGCCAAAATAAGAACATATGTGAGAGAATTTCTTACATCTTGCATTAAACAAGCAATAAACTGCAAAGGAATACATAAATATTTATAACATCACTGATTTAACACAGGATCTGCCGCTCTCTGTATGTAGGCACAGATTAGAGGTGAGTAGTTTTGTGATTTTTTTTATATGTATCAATCTTAGGTAGATTTAATTCTTGCACAACTTGCCAACACTTTCTATGAACTGATGCAGTTACAGTATAATATGAAAGGGGGAATTATGAGAGAATAGACATGTGTGTACTTCTTGTGTAAATTGAGGGATTTTTAAGGATCATGAGCAACAGAACAGCTTTATAATTTGGTTATTTGCCTTCATACACGTATGTGTATCTATAAACATTGAAATAGTGAAGCATAATTAAACGAATTGCTTCCAGCAATTTGACTGAATGTATGAAGGACTCAAAGAGCACAAATTTAATTTTAAAATTTTGTTCCCGGGAGATGAAGTATCCGAACCTCAGGTTAAAGAAGGTTGGAATATACTTTGATATATATGCATACATTATATAAATATACAGAGACAGAATATTCAGATTAACACATTCAATTGATTCCCCCAAAAGTCTGACCTCTAAAGCAGCAATAGCTACCAGTAAATATTTCTATTTCGTCAACCTCAAAAGACGTCATTTTGACCATCCGTCATCCATCCCTATATTATATAATTAATCACTCTTTATGAAATCAACATGGTGAAATTATGACACGAGGCCTGACCCGCGATGTGACCTGACCTGACCGAGGCCGAGTGGGTTAGGCCGAGGCACATAATTTTACCATGTTGACCTCATTAAGAGTGATCATATTACCGTTATAGTTTTATTATACCGAAAATAAACTACGAATTCATATTTTCATACAAAACAATTGCTCTCTATTCAATCATACTCTGATATAGTCTTGCAAAATAGGCCAAATCTTTTCTCCTTCCCTCGACTGGCTCGAGCTTGGTCTCGCCCGATTTAGCCTAGACCTCAAAATTGGCTATTTCGTATTTGTTTTGAACAGAATTTCATTGACGATAAATTTCTTGGTGTTTTTGAACACTCAATATATTTCCTCATGTTTGGCCGTCCCCTTTTTTTATGAATTTCCTTACTGTTTGTCGCTCGACATTCTCGTTCACATCGATTCATTTGCCATGTTTATATTATTAGACTTCGGATGACGTAGAACACGATTTTTCATCTGACGTCATATTTCTCAATGTATATTTCAATTATAGTCTGCATCGTTAAATGTAACGAAATAAACCTAGTTCTAAAAAATACCCCGTCATTTCAAAATATTTCTGCGGTCAGGAAAAGCGGTCATAAATATTATTGACAGGTCAATACTTCTTGCACGTGGAACAATTCCGATCATTACTAGTCATGTGACACAGTGACGAGTCATCAGCTTCATTTATTGTTTAGTCATCAACCAATCAGATTCTTTCATTCTAGTTGGAGGTATGATGATAATAAATGTTTCCTCATAACAACAGTCCGTCTGAGGATCCGCAAGACTGAAAACTTTAACATAATAAATGTATTTATAATGTATTACAATAATCAAATACGATTATACATGTATACGATTATATGTATTTTATTAGAGAACTTTCAATTAGTCAGTTTCTATTTTCGTGCAGTGGAAACATTCTTCCATGGTAAAAACGTAATCTAATTTTGCTTCTAATTGTGTTCTTATTTGATTCTTTTGGCAAATTAATTAAGTAAACTTGCATCTAAATATAGCAGCCTTGGTATGCAATTGTCAGTTGCTATAGGTGTTGTTTTGGTTTAACTGTTTTCAATAATTTGGTAGTAGCCATTGATACCTCTCGATATTGCCCATTATCTGCAATGTAAGAAAATATTCAATTCAAGTATGTAAGTATGAAGCTAACATGTTTCAAAATCGTATATAATAACACATATTGTGGTAATTACCTTACCTGCAGTGATCACAACACGACACACTTTACTTGTACTAATTTTAGCGCTATTATAATATTTGCGTCCTTTTCTCTTCATGTAAATGACGATCAACACACGATCACACAAGTCATGTTTTTTCCTTCGCCCTTGGGGTCATTTGCCAGCATAAAGGTCGTCTCGCTTCTCGTCTGTATGCTTCAATCAAACACTGCTATGTGATTAATTTACCAGTGCATAATTTCTGTCCTTTGAATATTCCCGTTCTAGACGGTTATTTGAAGAAAAAGGAAAGAAAATCAAGTTGTCATCTTCGAAAATGTAAATGGTGTTAATAGGCCCATTCTCTTAAGAGCGGTTAAGAGAACGTTGGAGATACCAAGTGATGCTTAGAATTCAAAAATCGAACGACAGACAACACAATGATCAAAACAATAGTAAGCAATACTTCAAACAGTTATACACACAACGCATAAAAATATAACAAAAATGACACGAACCCCACTCAAAACAGGGGTGAGCTCAGGTGCTCTGGAAAAACGCAACTTCTGCTGCACCAGCGGCACTAATCGTGTCATCTATTTTTTGAATTCGGGAATAGGTCTAACCCTGTAATAATCGTGAAATAGAAAAGTAAGACGGGATTATGTGTACGACAAGGACATCACATCCCTCATCATCAATGACACCGATGTTCCGGAACAGTCAACCAGGTCGATCATTTTGAAGACAATGAATAAATAAAACAGTATAATATACTGAAGATAAAGATGTTTGAAAATATGTCACTCAGTAAAAGTTTAAGGCAACCGAAGATAGTATATACAGTAATTTTGCAGCAAAATGCACTATACACTAAAATTCAAGTTTTCTTTGACAATCTTTCCCAGCAGTTTACATTAGATATGGTTGTCACATATGACATTCAGTTATTTGATTTTATATAAAATAATATTTTGAGGATGTCATTTGTAGCAGCGTATTGGGAATACATCTATTACAATATACCACCTGTTTGTTACAATATGGAATGTGTATAGCACAACTTTGGTAGCGTAGGATACTGTATTTGGTAGAGAATCATACCTGACAGTGAGTATAAATAAGGTACTTATTTTCTAGTCCCTGTTAGAATTATGAGATCGATCAGTACCCAATACCTTCGTATATAAGACTTTTTAATATATGCATACGCTAAAATAATAATAATGTTCTCGGATATGACAATTTGACGTCTATTAATTTAATGTCAGCATATGGCTGTTGATGTCATAAGTGATAGTATGAAACCTTACAATTATTGCCCGTATTTTGTTGACATGAATGTCTGTCCTTGGAGAGGGTATATGCCACCCAGCAGAGGGCTATGCCCGAGATTGCTATCACACCTGGAGAAAGAAAAGACATCAATATCAAACACAACCAAAGGCAACACTTGTTTTATTTTACTGGAAAGCAATAAAATAAAAAGAAATCGCTAACACTCTGTGATGATGAAAACACACTTTTATTCGGAACTGCTTCGATTCGGTGAAAGTGTAACAAAATAAAAATGAGCTGGACATTGAGGCGCACGAGATGGTTGACACCCACCCACCTATAGTATGGCATGAAAGGAAAAAGGGGTAAATTTGGAAAATTGTGATTTTAAGTATGACATAAGTATTGTCTTAAGTCGCAAACCACGATATTGACTTATCACAAAAATTAAAATATATATCAGGTATTATAAGAGTATTTGTCAATTGCAACCAAATATTTGTCACACTGCCAAAGCATACAATATTTGATTTTCAGAGTTTAACAGATAACTTGACATCAAAATGTTGCACAAGTCTTATCCTATAAAATTCCTGAACTTATCACAAACATTTAGTATAGATGGTTGTGGTATCAACATTCTCATCAACTGATCTGATAAGACGAGATTGTAGTTATTAACTATGTAATCCTCATCGATTATCAACGCAGAGAAAAATTAATCATGAAAGTCTCAGCCAAATCACTCTTCCCATATACTTAACCATCCTTGTAAGCTTGAAATAATCCGAAGACTTAATTTGTTCAGTCCAGTCAAACGAAAATGATCCTGACGCTCATATGACAAATGTCAGAAAAAATATCAAAATGTCATTCAAAATGTGGTTTCAACTTGACAAGACAATTAATTCCATTAATCATCATTGATAATTCTGTAGATAAAAAGTAATCACAGTTGAGAAATTAAACTCTTTAACGCTTGACTACAGCGTTTTGCTTATTGGATAGTCGCTGTGCTTAGACTGATAGCTAATTGATTTTGTGTAATCCGCCTTTCCTGGATACAGTTTCTTTTTATTCATGGTCTTCAGTCCACAAGAAAAATCTTTGCTACATTTCTATTACGCCTAATATAGAAATTTGTTACATTTGTGTATATATGTATATATGTATGATTATATAACACTGTGAGTTTGAATATAGATCGATATATAATATACATATATATATGGTACTTTACAAGGCCTGATACAGAATTATACGGGACCCACGAACAAAGTTAATTTGAGCGATATGCTCTTGTAAAACACTATATAACGACTTTATTCCACGGATGTTCTTTCTTGACTCACACCTTGAATTGTATTGAAACCCAAAATGTGAGCAACAGAAAAATATAGGCATTTATAATGTACATTGCAACTTTACAACTATATCTTTTTTGGGGTTTATATTTCATTTTTATACTCATTTTGCTGAAACTAAAGATACTTTTACCGTAGTAATATGTATGTTCATCCTCTCATTCGTTCACTCCACTACATGCATTATGAAATACATCTACTCTGTACTATTATAATTCATATCATGCATTATGCCATTGAGCCACCAGGCTAACATACTGTAAATCCAGTTTTATTCGCGAGAATTTTATTTTCGCGTAATTACGCGAGATCACTTACTCGCGAAATATTCTTATTTTAGATTAACATGCTCCATACAACATAACATTTATATTTAACATACACACGCGCGAAATAAAGTGTGGCGAATAATTGCATGACTACCGATTCGCCAAAATAATGTTCCGCGAAAATTTCTGGATTTACAGTAGAAAATAACACAATTCAATACAATGCTGCTCGTTATAGTAATTTCTCCTTCACCCTTTGACATTCTTTCTATATATTTTTTTAGAATTCTCAGAAGTAATCAAAGTTAGTCGTTTTAATATTACCCAGAGTTAAAAAAAACTCTATAAAACTTCAATGTTTGAAGGTATACATACATAATGCTGTTGAAGAAGATAGCGCAAACTTTATGGAATGTAAACAATACATCTATTTCATGTCTATGTTTATAAGCGAAGTAGGTGTTCTGTGTTAAGTAAGACCACACATATTCTATCAAGTAATAATTTATTGATAAAGACCGAAATGTACGAGGCTGTACTTGCTGCCTTCTTCTGATCATACTTCAGATAACCACGATGCTTCCTATGCAGATTGATGCTTCAATCAGGTTTTATACACCATAAGTCCTTTGGAGACAAATACGTGGTTTTTTCTTTCTTTTTTCTTTCTTTCTTGTTTTTTTTCTTTGTTTTTGTTTTTGCTATTATTCTTTTTTCTGTTTTCTTTGTTGTTGTTTTTTCCCCTTTTTTGGGAGGGGGGGGGGGTGAAATAGATTTAATGACAAGTTTTAATGTTATCATTTGCTCATGTTATTATTTTTTTTCCTTTTCTTCTTCCGCTTATTATTAATTCGCTTTTTATTTGTTCGGTTAATTAATTCTGAACCAGACTATGTAATAAGTTTCATTTTTATCATTTTACTTATCCGATAGATGAGTATGTTGATCATTGGATCAAGTTACTAATAATCTTACATTTGTTTTACCTAAAGGATAGATAGAATCTAGGTAAAAAGGACATCCGAATTTGTAGTAAGAAGTGTAAATGGATCGAAATGGAGGCAACTTTGCAAATTAACAAGCACCAGAAAGGCTTTCAAAAGTTCTACTTTCGGAACATTTTATTTCTTGAAGAGAATAAAAATCGCAGTAAATAATTGCCTATAATTCTGTGTAATATTTGATCCCTCAAAAACACTAAGGTTACTTAGAAGTGTATGTGTGATTTCCGATTTCTGGTAATTAACAGACCTCTTCAATCCCTCTGTCACTTATATTTGGATTGTATATCATATATTCATACGGCTTTCTTTGGTAAGACATGATATTGTAAATTATGTATGGAAGCAAAGGTTTGTATTTAGATCAACGAGAAAAAAATGAGAAATCAAGGGATATATCAATAACAGACTCGCATATTAGAGTTTTCATTTGTACTTTTTGTTTAACTCTCAATAATTTAATCGCTTGCACATTTTCTGAATAAAACTTAAAAATGTCATGAAAACCCCGTGAAAAGAATCGCCAGTTTCCAGAAAATGTTACTCTAATCTTCCTATGGGTATTAAGACTATCCGCTTAGTCCGTCACATTTATGCAATCGTGTAGGTCAATGACGCCCTGTGACATCATTATATTTGTCCTCAGAGACGAATGCACATATAAACTAACAATTTGGTAAAATAATTGAAAAAGAAACGTAAAGAAAAGGCAGATCAATGCATATTGACTTGAACTTTGTATAAAATCAATAACTCGGAGTAGTTTATCGCAAAATCTCGGAAATATATCGTACTGATGGCCAAATACAAATCGTATACCGGAAGCTATAGACCAAACTATAATTGACAGAACCACCGCAAAGTCATTCTAAATCTCTCAAACCTATCTTGATATGTCACAAACTCGATATCATTCATATATAAGTAGAGTTGCGTATATGAAATCATGGCATTCAGTTTAACAAAGAGTACAAAAACGGAAGTTGAAAATGGCATTAGCCAAAATTTATAGGTCTGTATAAAAGCAAAAACAATTATGGAGTAGAGGTAATGTTTTCAGAATGTAAATAGAAACGAATGCAGTGATTCACTGGCTGACTTTCATCTGAAGTTTTGCCACAAATATATTGTTCTCTGAATCTCAAATTTGACAGTTGTAGCAGTATTGTTAATTGGAAAACGTATTTATCCCTGGATTGACATTGCCTTACAATGTACTGATAGCCATTCGTATTCACAGTGCAGATCAACCTTTTATAGTAGAAGTCATTATAAATAGAGGGTATTGTTTTGCAAGTTTGAAAACGGATATACATTACATTGACCTTAACCAATAAATAATTGAAATCATAAGTATGCTCTTTATCAAAACTCACAAGCCTTATACATTTACTTTGTGACTGACATTATGGTTTTAATATATGTATTTGTTGCTATTGTCAGAAATATCTACATTTATGCGAATCACATCACTACAATTTTGTTTAAAAGGACACATCTATTCATCAGATATTCCATCGCTCTAAATTTCAGTGTAGTCGATTTTCTGCATTAATTGTGTCTGTTTTAGAATTGCCAAATCCTATACGCACACAGATGAGGAAACTATGTATGGTATGTCTGAAGAGTCCCGTCACTGACACATCGTCTTTATGAATTATCTCGATACTCCTTCAGAATGTGTAAGGTTCTTTTTTCTTGAAATATCTGTAAACGATTATGTCTTTCGGTTTTGCCTGTAAATATTTGATAAAAAGGTACTCCTCAATGAAATGTATAACAAATTTTGCATCCATATCTGATTTCAGGGCCTACATGGCCAAATGGTTAGAGCATTGCGCTTTCAGCCACCACATCTCTTATCTCTAGTCAACGCGGGTTCGAGCTCCGCTGGTACTTTTATGAGTTGATTATGTGAGAGAGTTTGCCAGTTAGTCTCTTCCCGAGGACATTGTTGACCGGATTCTCTCCTCCACCAATAAAAACAGGTCGTCACCGTTAGCTGAAAGATTGTCGAGTATGACCTAAAGCAAGAAAAAACATAAACCATATCTCTTTCCATTTCATGCTTGTTTTAAAAAATATAATTCTTAGTAAGCTTTTGGTCTTTTTTATGTTTAATATCTCATTAAAATGCCCCTTTGGCTATGTGCCTTAAAGATGACCGATGAAATGCAAAACACAGTTCAGTTTGTTGTGTCAAGTGCAATATCCTTCACGTTTGAGGCTATCCGTAACCTAAATGACGTCATATTTACAGTAAAGCAGTTGTGATCAAAGTAGACACTCCTTTATCCTCAATAGGCAAACGAAGTGGATATTGAATGTGCAGCACAAACTCCCGGTAGTTTTGTATTCTGAATCCAGAGTTTTGATTCGTCACGAAAAAATCGGATCTTTCAGAAAAAAAATTATTACCATAAGTGTTTGTATTTCACGAAGCTTTACATATCATTTTTAACATCTAAATCCTCTAGATGTTCTTGATGGTTCCAAAACTTTCGAAAAGTAAAACCTTTTTATTCATTACTTTCTTGACAAGATATAAGTATTGCTATATTTAAAACTCGTTTACAACTCTGTTTTATAGAGATGATATAATGCTTTATGTTCCCAAACAGCTTAAGTCTTTCTTTCACATAAAACTTCCTTTTCGCACTGACTCGACATTTAAACATTTGATTTATATATCAAATTTACGTAACATTCTACTCAGAAGTTGGCGTTCTTTGCACTTTAAAAGAAATAAAAATTAAACAAAACTGACAGTTATTGATTTAAGCCTCCAAATCTTAAATAAATGAGATCGAGCAAGCATTTGATACAATTATTTCTTAAACCGAACTCTATTTTTACATGCGTTTCAACTGAAAATATTTCACGTGTTTATTTCTTACTTCAATTTTTGATTTCGCAACAAGTATTATATTTCCATATGTGTATGTTTGTTGAGAAAAGAATGTATATTTCTTTAAGCCTTTGAATTAATAGTTTCTGTTCAACTCAAATTTTTTACAATAGGATTAATTGTGTCTAGTAGTAAAATGATACATGTGAAAGATTAAGAAAAACGTTTACCATTTTACGGCTCGTAAAAGTCTCTTCAACTGATGAATCAAAGATCATAGTAATTGTTCGAAAAAGCCTCTTAGATTTAGTTCTGACGTCATTTGTGGTTTATCACGAATTCTGAAAATAACCAATCTTTCCTTTGGGAATTTTGCACAACACAGAAGGTTTTAGTCACGGTAAGAACGGAATATATTACAGTCGAGCTTCATTATCATTAATCAACCCGGACGCCAATAATCGTTGTTTAACCTTCCGGACGAACAGGGAACAAAATTGAAATTGTCGAATTCCATTGGTTTTTTTTAATCTGTACGTTTCAGTGAACCCGATGCTTCATTCATTCAAACAATTTACTTTGGAACGAAAGAGTCTGGATTAATGAGGCCCCTCTGTACTTGGTTGAGCTAATTTCTATTATTTTGCTTTTCACTATTTTCTTACTTCTATTTGCCAGTGGGACTATCTTTCATATGTAAACCAGGACTTTTCTTACTATGAACCATGTTGTAGTGCATGGTGGCATATAGACTTTGGCTTGTTGTTCATCTACTGATTAAACTTTAACCCTCGTTTCAATATTACCAAGGAATGAAATGAGTTGAACGTTACAAACTCTAACCTCCTCAAACACACGGGCCAGTGACATTCATACAACGGTTAGATTTAGCAAATAGTCGAAATACCTGATACAGTGCAACTAGCCAATGTCGAAAGAAAAAGTTTTAATTTTCATTTCCAAAGCCCTATGCATATTTATTTGGAGATCGTGCAAGGGTTTCAAAATACACATTTTTATAATCGAGAACCCTCGCTACTCAATGACATTGCGTGCCGAGCATAGGCCAATACTTGAAGGTCTTTGATTCTGTTGCATATCCTTATAAGTGATAGATTCTTGATCAGGGTTTTAAACAAACAACAGTAAACAAACATACACACAAAAATAAAACAAACAAAGACCCCCCCCCCAAAAAAAATACAAAACAATAAATAAATAAATAAATAAATAAATAAATAAATAAAAAACAAAATTGCAAAGGACACAAACCTTACAAAAACAACTAAAAAAGCAGAAATCGTAAAAGCAGGGGAAAAACAATATGAATTATTTATGGAATGCAATACAGGGTTTTGAATTGCATTTCCTTTGTAGACCCTCTTTGCGTAAAGGTGGCGAAGTAGACCGAAAACTGGATTTGAAACCAATGTTTTCCAATTATGTGCTCTTTCCTTAAACTGAAAAATCCCATCTCCTTCATTTTTGAACGTACGAATACATCTCCAAGTACAGAAGAACTACAGTCTCCAAACTTCCGTATTGAATTTATTTGAATTGAGTCATTCAATTCCAATTGACCAATCTGTTTTGGAACGGCTGGAGAAATTACAAACATGATACATGATTTTATATGATTTACATACCAATGGAGTTCATGCTTAATTTCACGTTCAAAGCATAATATGAAAATTGAAACATAAGAGAGGTATAATTTTAAATATAACGCATTAGATAATCAGCTGAGTGTAGATATTTACAATTGATATACATTGTAATAAATGCTCTAGTTTTGTCTTCCTAGTTCAGTGTATTCACATACGTGATCCATTTATTATACACGTATTTGAATGATAGTAATCGGCAGTTCTCGTGGTTTCCATGAAGTTTACTAAACAAAGTTCAAGAGTATTTTTATGGATAATAATGTTTGGAAATAACATTCAAAAATTCGATGGCAAAAAAGGTGACATTTGTTATTCAATTACTATTTATTTGTTTTTAAAGCCATAGCAAAAATAGAATAACCGTGTGAAAAGGATTAGGTTTAGCCGGTAAAGGAATACGGTTACTTACTAGAACACTAAATGGTTTCAAAGTTCTTAGAGCAATGCTCGAAATACTAGGCTTTGGAGACCCATTCCCCTCTTTTATGATTCATTGAGTACTTCACAGATGCAGATCTGCTTAACGATTAGTCTCCGTTTCTACATTGCAGAAGAAGGTACGTGTATTATACAATAACACAGCAGTAGAAATCCAGCATACGGGACCGCAAATACTAGCATTATATAGGTGTACTATACAGTAATGTGATGGTTAAAATCACTATTTGGTAATCCAGTGTCACTTTTTACACTTAAAAGAAAAACAGCAGGGAATTTTTATCAATTGAACCTGGTTGCTTGATTTCCAGATTTAGTATCCTGTGAATATTAGAATTACCTCTGTTATTCAAATATAAAATATCGAGATCTTCAAATGAAAGTACATGTATTATGTCGTTAAGACCTGTAGCATAGATACTAAAATGAAGTTAGAACATACGCGTTCTAATTTAAAATTTACTTTGATTCGCTCCATTTCTATGGCACATTGCATGAAGCCTGTTTGTTAAATCCCCTTGTCTGAGCCGCCGTAGCCCAGTGTTTAGCGTGTTCGACTTCGAATCGAGAGGTCCGGGGTTCGAGTGTAAGCCACGATACGGCTGACTGTCACTGTCTTTCGGATGAGACAGTATAAACCGAAGCTCCAAGTAAGTGTTGACACGTTAAAGAACCATTTCCTGCTCTACAGCCATTAGTGCCGAGCATAGGCAAAATTTGTTACCCTTCAGCGGCACATAGTTGTGTCTCCATATAAGTGAAATATTCTTGAGTGGGAACTAAATCAACAATACTACCGACCAAATCTTGTCAACACAGCATGGAAAGGGATACATGGAAGATCCAGGTTGGACACCATAAAACTTTAACTCACTTAGGTCTGAGAATTTTATCAACTCCGGCTTCTCAGCCAATCAAAATTCAGAATTAGCGGGAGTTGAGTCAGTTTTTGGACTTAAGTAGATCACCAAGTCCCATGGTGTCAAGTCCAGGTTTTGATAATACTAATGTATGATATAAATAAGATCAGAAATATTGTACCGTTTGTACGATTTCCATATTTCCCTGTTAAAAAAGACACGAATATGAAACCCCATTATTAGGACGG
>JACSZP010026371.1:0-10160 GCA_016161895.1 Pinna nobilis
GAAAAAATGACCATGACATCGATGGACAATATTAATACATGTATTGAGTTTTGGCACTCGTCAATTTAAATTTTCATATTAAACTCCAAAAACGGAAATATTTGCCACAATATTTTAATAGTCATGTTTTCATATGACATACAAAAATATAGAATGAATAGTTGTCATATTTTGGAAATTTAAAACTTACCTGGCGAATAAAATAAGGCTTTTCCATTCTCAATTATGCTTCCAAGGAGGAAAATTGCAAACACAATCTAGAAAACAGAAGCTCATTTAAAACTGCAATATATTGTGGGACAAAAATAAACATTATATCTTATATAATATTCCATTATCGCAGGTATAAATGTATTATCCGTGCAAATTAGGTTATCATGGTGATCAAAGGTAAGAAATAAAAAAAAATAATAAAAGAACTTTTGTATACTTTCCCGAAACTTTTGCGTATATACTTCGCGTTTTTTTATTATCATCAGTAGTAGTAGTAGTAGTAGTAGTAGTAGTATGATCGAAAGATTTTCCTTCACGTCTTTTTTTTTTTCTTTTTTTTTTTTTTTTTTGCATAAAGAAAAGCTTCGATACCATTTAATTTTGAAATTCCATCGTGGAAGAAACTGTTATCAAAAATAAAAGTATGACCATATAAAAGACATCGACAAAGATACAAAGTGTGCAGAAAAAAATCAATCGGGGACATACCAAGGATTTTGATAGGGGTGGCATTCTTTCAAAACTGAAATAGACAAGCATTACGTACCTTGAACATTGTTTATGGATTTCACTGTAACGCTAGATCTACTTCTAAGTTGCTCCTTTATTGTACAAATGAATCAGCCCTAATAAACCAGACTTTATATGATCATCTAAACTTAATGTTCGTTTTGATCACCTTATGAAATGTTAAATCAGACTTATTGTCCTGTTATACATGTTACCTGTAACTGTCTATACTCCTCTCTTAGTCATTTTATTGCCCGTACTTTTACTACAATTGCACAATTTCTGAACGGACATTCATATAAATTTCAATTTTAATGTCACGAGACCATGAATATTATGTCAAGAAAACTAAAAGTTGAATAAGGTAATATTGTTTCTTCTTGAATCAGACATAACAGGTTAACATGCTAAAAAACAGAAACAATGACTCTGTAACAGACAAACATCACATGACGGTGAATGACCCAGTTGATCCATGCAGTCCATCCACATAACACAACCATGCTTTGTGGCACGCACTCAGTCTGTATATAGATCTACATGTATTTAATTTTTCACACACGCACAGAGAGAGAGAGAGAGAGAGAGAGAGAGATGTTTTTAATCTCACCTCCGACTTAATCAATACAGGGCATTGCTGACGTTCAATTACTGTAAATCCGAGAGCACTTACTCGCGAAAATAAAAGTCTCGCTTAATATACAAACCGTAAATAAAATGCTCAATACAACATAAACTTAACAAGCAGACCCGCGAAAATATAGTGTCGCGAATAATTGCATGACTACCGATTCGCCAAAATAAAGTTCTGCGAACATTTCTGGATTAACAGTAAATGCCTGTGGACTTTATGTAGACGTACGCGGATAATGTATGCGTTTGGATACACTGTGACATGTCCATACAAGTGAAAGATTCTTGAGAGGGACGTTCGACAACAATACAATCAACTAAACAAACCAACCTAATGGATCTATAAACAACATAAAATATGAACTTAGTATTACCATTACATGCACTCGCGTGAAAATATACATGTAGTACTGCGAATATACATAACTTCTTATGCGCAAAAATATACATTCTTGCCCGAATTCTTACGTGGGACGTTAAACAACAACACAAGAACATATATGTACGTGTAGTACTATATAAGAAATTGTTCTTAGTTCATAGTCAGTCATATACTGAAAAGATGCATTTATTATTTTATTTTACAATTTACAGACTCATCTCATTTTGCATCAAAGCCTTGACGACAATGAGATTTAACCATTTGGCCCAATATCACAATTCTTGTCACATTTTGTTGTTGTTGAATGTTTACCTCCGAATTACACCAGGTAGGACCCACAGGAAGCCAATATTATTTACCCGTCTTGGTTTCCATCTCCACAAACAAATCTTGTATCTCGCCTTATGACGTAAGGTTTGGCGACTGTGACGTAAGAGTAACACAAATTCACATTTCTGTGATTTTCTAACTTTATTTCTTGTAATTGTCATATCGTTGTTTACCATCAGACTTAAGAATCTTTCACTCACGTGTTAAACACCGAATGCGGATCAAAGGCTTCAGATTTTGCCTATATTTTAGCCATGATGATAATTAAAAAATGATGGCTCTCTAATATGCTGACACCTTCTGTTACAAGTGACATGGGTCCTCACTGTCTCATCCTAAGGACAGACAAATCCAGCAGTTTGGAGTGCTTAGTTTCGAACCCACTACCTTTGGGTAAGTCGAGCACTCAACACAGGAGTCAAGATATCTGTAAAGTCCAAGCTCCTGTAAAATGCTCTGTTAATTATAGGATCCAAAACATGACATACCCATCTGAGAAAACAAAAAAATTGTTAATGTAATGGCGTTTTTGCAATTTATCAACATTTTTCAGTCAAATTTTAACTTCTGGATAAATTCAGGTCTTCAAAGATCAAATGACACAACTCCATTCTTTTTTTGAAATTAGTTTAATTAGTTAGAATTTAAAGCTAACACAATTACAGTATGTTTGTTTCCATAAAAACGATTCCATTTTGTTCTTTTCTTTGCTTCCAGAATATAGCACAATCCATGCAAAATGGCTAAATGTGTTCCAGCCAGTATTCTTATTGACAATAAAACCATATGATTACATGTGTATAATTTGTGAGCATCAATGGTAACAACTATGAGTATTTTCAAAAATATTCTGTACTCTGACATATATTCATTGCTTGTTAACTTCGTTTTTTTCAACAGTAAAAATAGCCTAGGCTAAAATTGTCCTAAACCACTTCTGTTTCATGGGTAGCACGCATGTCATTGCTTCAATCAGGTACATATGTAATATGAATATCCTTCTCATTAAGCCAATAGCAAAATTTACAAAAATTAAATTTCAGCACAAATGCACAAATTTGCAGGTGTGTTGTACTGGCACTAAAATGTCAACCACCAAAACAAAAACAGAGTTGTTGACAGTGGTTTGCAATATTGCATCAAAGAGAAAATGTGAAAGCCCTGTGTCGTTCAAATAAAATGTCCTTGGTTATACTTTATCAAACAATAAACTTATGGGCATCCAAGAAATTATATGCACTTGAAATTCTTATTATAGGAACAAGAATAATGAAACAACTCATAGCTCACATGTAGCAAAAGTAAAATACAACAAACAAAATATGCTTTACAGTATGGTGGGTGCAAGGGTTTTCGATCACCTAACAACAATTTCAGCAACCTCTCTAATAAATACCAATGAATTATGTTTTATCATTAAAAACATTTTGTTTCTAATGTGATTGGGTTGTTTCAAGCACAAAACAATCGTGGACACACGCGTTTGTATCCTTTGTTTATATTTGACTTATGCAAATTACTGGAAGTTTGTAGCTCGCGCTACACAGGAACGCTAGGTTTGTGGTGATCGAAAACACATGACGATCGAAAACAGATGCTCCTACCATACACATAGCTTATTTAAGGAATAATAAAATAAATGAGCCATATAAAACAACCTAAATCCATACATTCTCAAGGGGGATGTATGTACTGATATGTCAGGAGTAAGTGTGTTCACATAGCTCAGATACCCAAAGTTCTAAAAAAGGTGTACCAGCATGCAACACAGTAGTAAAACTGGAGACATGAATTTAAAAAATCTACTTGACAATTAGTCATTACACTTGGACCTCTTTGACATAAAAAGCATAATTGCATAGAAATCAATTTCACAAGGTAATGTACAGTAAATTCATAGTATCTGATTTCAAAAAGTAAAATTTGCAGTACAATAATTGTTCTCAAACAAATTTATCATTACCTCTAATCTTAATTCAAATCCATGAACAAAGACAATTGAAACATACTGTAGCTCTTGCACAAGTGGTTGATATTTTGAGGTTTTTTTTGAACACAAAATAAAAACGAAAACATAAAACATAATTAGATTAAAAGTTATAATACTGCAAGGGTGTTTTTGATTTATTTCCGCCTTGTTTTACACCACACTCAACAATCTTTCAGTCATATTGTGGGAGCCATTTTTAAAAGTGGAGGGCAGAATCTGGTTACAAATGAATCTAGGAAGAGACCAAAGGACTTCCACAGGTAACTGCAAGTATGTAAAAGTAACTGACCAGACTGGAATTTAACCTTGGACATAATACGTTCCTTGAGGTTCTCTGTAATTTAAACTTTTTTAAACCATGACTAGTCTCTGGCATCTGAATTTGCAAGAACAGGTAAACCACAAATGCTGAAATTTCATGTAAAATTGAATTTCAAAACAGTCATAATAGATAAATATTATTCATAAAACTCGGCAAAATTGTTCAACAAAGGGAAATAACTACGATCGATCTTTGTCATCTGTCTCTGTTATGATGAACTATATCCTCCATGGCGTCGTCGATGTGGAACCAGTGTCTGACTGTTTTCTCCATTAGATAGTCAACAGACCTGTCTATAGGCTTTATTATAAATGGTATACACCCGAGTCCAACGGCAGTCGTTGTCCATTTTCTGGTAGGTCCGGGCAATGATGTTCCTCTCTTGAGCAGAATTCCTGTTAATTTACAAATTCTGTTGATTGTAAATCCTGGAATTACTACAGAGGCCAGTCCTTGCCACAGCAAGGTGTCAAACGTTGCCCACATAATTTTTGATTTCTTTTTCTGATTATCTTGCCATTTTGTCTGTCAACAAAAGAAAAACTCACAATGATTTACAATTATACACTCAGTTCTTGTTGTTATTATTTTCGTATTGTTCAGTGTTCTCCCCAGGCCCATATATCCCTGTGGTACCACCACGCTATTTTTCTCTACCACCACACTATCTGAAATACCCCACCCTATTTTTCGCTACATCCACCCTATTTCATTTAAATAACTGGCAATTATTGACCAGGTTAGAGTGATTTACAGGTCAATTTACATACAAATATTATTTATGAAGCACCTTAATGGGTAACCATGCCATAAACTTCTGTCTGGGGCAATTTGCATGTTTAGTTTTTCCCTCTTTAGATTTTACAGTTTAACACATACTTAAGTACCATCGCACTATCCAAATATTTCTGGGGAGAACACTGTTGTTTCATGCAACACACCTTAATTTTCAGTCTTGTGGTGGCACCTTGTTTTATGTTTTGGGGGAGAGGCCCCTTCTGTATAAGTGCTAAGGTAAAGATCATCAGCTATTAGCAGACAAGACTTAATTAACAAAGTGGAAGAGTCCTGTCTTGAGGGAACATATACAAACAGCCATCAACACAAAAAAAAAGTGTCTTAAGGGAACATAACAACAACCATAAAAACAAGACAGGTGTCTTGAGGAAAAATACCAACAGCCATCAAATCAAGACATGTGTTTTGAGGGAACATATCAACAGCCGTCAAAACAAGACAAGTGTCTTGAGGGAACATACCAACAACCATCAAAACAAAACAGGTGTCTTGACTTAAGGGAACATATCAATAGCCTATAATATGTCTTGAGGGAACATATCAATAACCATCAAAACAAGACAGGTGTCATGAGGGAACATATCAATAGCCATCAAAACAAGTCATGTGTCTTGAGGGAACATACTAACAACCATCAAAACAAGACAACTGTCTTGAGGGAACATATCAATAACCATCAAAACAAGACAGGTGTCATGAGGGGACATAGCAACAACCATCAAAACAAGACAGGTTTCATGAGGGAACATATCAATAGCCATCAAAACAAGACTCGTGTCTTGAGGGAACATATCAATAGCCATCAAAACAAGACACGTGTCTTGAGGGAACATATCAATAGCCATCAAAACAAGACACGTGTCATGAAGGAACATATCAATAGCCATCAAAGCAAGTCATGTGTCTTGAGGGAACATACCAACAACCATCAAAACAAGACAGGTGTCATGAGGGAACAAATTAATAACCATCAAAACAAGACAGGTGTCATGAGGGAACATAGCAACAACCATCAAAACAAGACAGGTTTCATGAGGGAACATATCAATAACTATAAAAAAAAAAAAAGACAAGCATCATTAGGGAACATATCAATAGCCATCAAAACTAGACAGGTGTCAGGAGGGAACATATCAATAGCCATCAAACAAGACAGGTGTCAGGAGGGAACATATCAATAGCCATCAAAACAAGACAGGTGTCATGATGGAGCATACCAAAAACCCTCAAAACAAGACAGGTGATTTGAGGGAACATAACATTAGCCATCAAAACAAGACAGGTGTCATGTGGTAACATACCAACAACTATCAAAACAAGACAGGTGTCAGGAGGGAACATATCAATAGCCATCAATACAAGACAGGTGTCATGAGGGAACATATCAATAGCCATCAAAACAAGACAGGTGTCTTGAGGGAACATATCAATAGCCATCAAAACAAGACAGGTGTCATGAGGGAACATACCAACAACCATCAAAACAAGACAGGTGTCTTGAGGGAACATATCAATGGCCATCAAAACAAGACAGGTGTCATGAGGGAACATGTCAATAGCCATCAAAACAAGTCAGGTTATTTCTCATAACAGAGGTCACTAATAATAAAGATCTCTCAAGACAATTTCTCTTGTAATAATTCAGATCAAACTCAAATAAATCCAATCTAAATCTTGATTATCATTATTATATTTAGATAGTATTTTGATAAATTTTCAATGTTTTGGTGTTAAAGTGGAAACAAATCTGCATTCATTCCAGTACGTATTTTCCTAAGACTAACATACATGTAACTGTGAATTACTAACTACATGTATACATACACATACATATGCACAAAATGGTGATCAACTGGATGTGCATAATCTGTTGGGTATCATTTAGACCCAAAAAGGAAAGTTTTCTTCATGTTAACAATGAAAAATAATCTGATTTCTACATATCGCCAAATAAAGAGCATTGGTCATTTCTAATTTCATAAATGCAACATATTTTTCTGAATTTTCAACATGTTTCTTGGTAATTTCAAAGAGGTTAATTCAAGTTAAATGCAGTTGGTTACCAGTAGTGTTAGTTTCAAATTTTCACAATGATTTGCAACAAGAAGAATCAATTTCAATATGTACTGTTAAAGTTGCATTAAAATCTGTCTTGTGTCATCTTCCATTCTTGAAATTATTCATAGTCTACATTAACATAGATTGCCCATCCCCCCAAAACAGATTATGTTTAAAGGATAATTCAACACACAGTCTTTGTATTGTTGTTTAACATCCCACTCAAGAATCTTTCACTTATATGGAAACGTTACCATTTGCCGGTGAAGGGCTACAAATGTTGCCTAGATGCTCAGCACTTAAGGCCATAGAGCAGCAAAGGTTCATTAACATGCCTACAACTACATGTATTGTAACACAGGACCTCAGTAAGACAGGGACAATCAACCCCAGCATGACTTGAACTCGAACCCCAGAATTCTCAATCAGAAGACAAACATCCTTACCACTAGGCCAAAAAGTCTTTGTATGGTATGGTTTTGTTGTTTAACGTCCCACTCAAGAATATTTCACTCATATGGAGACGTCACCGTGTGCCGGTGAAGGGCTACACATTTTTGCCTATGCTCGGCACTGCTGGCTGTAGAGCAGGAAGGATTTTAAAACGTGTCAACACCTACTGTGACACAGGTCCTCGGTTTTTACTGTCTCATCTGAAAGACAGGGACGACCAACCGCGGAGTGGCGCTAAAAAAAAGTCTTTGTAAGCATGGTTTTTAAGACAGGTAATCAAATATGAAAGGATCTCTAAAGGCTCATGAGGTATCACTGCAGGTCACAGATACCCTCAAGGAAAGCATGTAACATACATGAAACTTTATCACTCAACTGTTTTGATAAAGACAAACATAATTCTTACCAATGAGGCCTCGTACCCTTTGTGCCCTGCGTCTGCAAAAACATATCCACTGGCTATCACATAACTTAGGCGTACCCAGTTCACATGAATTAAAGCCCTGAATGACTCGCCTACTTCATTTGCATATCCTAAGAGTCAAAGAAATGTTATATTAGTTTATTGATAAAATGTTGTGCTTTGTACACCAAGAGAAATTGACCCAGGAATACAATTATTACAAATATTGTTACTTTCAGTTTTTAAATATGAATAAAGATGTTATTAGTGGGGTCCTCCCACTGGTCCGAACGTCCACCAGTCCAAAGGTCCACCAGTCCGAAGGTTCACTAGTCCGAAGGTCCACCAGTCTGAAGGTTGACCAATCCGAAGGCCCACTAGTCCAAAGGTCCACTAGTCCACTAGACAAAAGAGGGAGGCAGGTGTTGTTTTATTTTTTAACCCTTTCATCAGATAACGGGTGAAAAAGAACCCACTGGCCGAAGGTTGCATTTACTAGTCTGAAAAATTCAACAATACCCAGCCGTCATCTTTTCTCTGTCGGACTGGTGAACCTTCGGACTAGTGAACCTTCGGACTGGTGAACCTTCGGACTAGTGAACCTTCGGACTGGTGGACCTTCGGGTTGAAAAAGAACCCACTGGTCCAAAGGTTTACTAGTCCGAAAATTCAACAATTCCCCATCGTCATCTTTACTCTGTCGGACTGGTGAACCTTCGGACTGGTGAACCTTCAGACTATTGAACCATCAGACTGGTGGACCTTTGGATTGGTGGACCTTTGGATTGAAAAAGAACCCACTGGTCCAAAGGTTTACTAGTCCGAAAATTCAACAATTCGCCGCCGTCATGTTTTCTCTGTTGGACTGGTGAACCTTCGGACTAATGAACCTTCGAACTGGTGAACCTTTGTACTGGTGTCCCTTCGGACTAGTGAACCTTTGGACTAGTGAACCTTCGGACTGGTGGACCGTGACCTTATTAGCTTTAGGCCTACGTGCTTTGAAAATCAATGAAAGAATTATGCTGAGAGAGAGGGTGTTGGGTTGGGTCCACAAATGAACAAAGCCAAAAATGTTTTCAATTCAAAACACCTATTTAGTAGGCCTATTGAGTATTGTGTTCAACTTCTTGTTGAAAAAATTTCACAATATTTCATTGACTTATTATGGGGTATTTTGTAGCCTATAGCTTATAACATTAAAATCAGCTTCAAAGCTTAACAGAATATGCGTGGAAAGAGGAAAGAAGGAGGTCCAAACATCATCACAAATCCATCACCATCACAACAACCCCCCCACACACACACACACAGCACTAGGCCTACATGTACGTCTATTACAGTATTAGATCTATGGTGCCTCATGCGATACGAAATGTTTTAAAATGTAGATAACTGACAATATGTTAGTGAGTAAAAACATATTGTTTATAATTGTAACTTCACCTAAGTATCTTATCGGCGTGTCCTTGAAAACATCATGCGGCTTTTCATCATTCATAGCGTTTTAAACAGACCGGATGTTGTTTTCTGCTACCGGAAGTACATGTGCGGCTTCTTTGACAACGTCGATTCAATCTACATCTGATAAACCTGAACCACAAACATACCTTCCCGATAACAAAAGCTGCACGACAAGTTTTCAAAAGATCTCCGAAACCAGTGCAAGGTAATGTTCGGTTCCCAATTGAAAGTAAAATGAATGGGTTATAGATCTAGGCTAGCAAATCTGATTTAGTGCCAATGAATGGCGAATATTTTACGGACCTACTGCCGCCGAATACTGGCAGTGTCATCGACCAGTAGTTTGTATCGGTTTATGGTCAGCTTTTGGCTGTATTAATATTTTTCATACGCCAAAGAAGCTATTCTCCCACAAGAAATTGGGGGTAGGCATATAGGTTATTTATCATAGCACTTAACCCTGCTGATGTTTTAATAGGGTCATTCCAGAAATATGTAGAAATAAGTGGCCCTGCTACATTTTGCTGAATAAAATGCGAAAAATAAAAAAAGAAGTTTTTTATCAGGATATACATGACTTAGAAATGTGTTCCATAATATTTAA
>JACSZP010026373.1:0-13378 GCA_016161895.1 Pinna nobilis
AAATTTCAGAGGCTTGTATTTACAAAACCATTAGATTCTAATATAAATACTAAAATAGAAAGGGTTTCCCCGATATTTATGTATTCATCCGTCAACTTGAAGTAAAGCGCTTTTCTTCGGTAAAGCTCACGCGCCTCACTGTATTCATTACATGATAAACATTCACATTCAATACAGTTGCAATGAAGGAAATTACAGTCGGTATGTAAATATAACTTAATGACAGGGATGCTTCTGAGTAGCATATTTTTATATCTATAATAAGTCACTGAGTCTAAGCTTTGCCCTTTCACATTATTAGGGAGTGTCATGATTACAGAATATATGCAATTATCCTTGCATAATCCTGGTACACTTATTGGCATCACAGATCCCACAGTGTTCTCCCCGACCCATATAGCGTGGTGATATGGTATTGTTGTTTAACGTCCCACTCAAGAATATATCACTCATATTGAGACGTCACCGTGTGTCCGTGAACGGCGACACATTTAGCCTTTGCTCGGCACTGCTGGCTGTCGAGCAGGGAGGGTTCTTTAACGTGCCAACGCCTACTGTGACACGGAATCTCTTTTTTCCATCTCATGCGGTATGGTACCACCAATCCATTTCAATAAACAAACCTATATAATACCCTCACTCTATTTTTCTCTCCCACCATTCTTTTTATTAGGTCACCCGAGCCGAAGGCTCATAGTGACCTATTACGATCGTTTGGTGTCTGTCGTCGTCCGTCGTGCGTCTTCCGTCGTCCGTTGTTAACTTTTCACATTTTTGACTTCTTCTCAAGAACCCCCTGTCAGATTTCAACCAAACTTTGTAGAAAGTAACCTTAAATGACGCCACAAGTTTGCGAACTAAAAGTAGCCAGCTCCCTTAGGGGTCCCAAATGGGACAAAATAGTGATAATATTGGGAACATCTTTAACAATTTTCTCGTAAACGAGTGATCAGATTTCTTTTAAATTTAGGTTACTTATTTTTTCAGTCAATATCTACAAAATTTTCGAATGAAAAACAAATCGGTCCATAGATGTGCCAATAGGAGATGCTTTAAGTGTCATGGGGTATTGTTTTATGGAATTTGTTTATTAGATAAAAATATCTCAGAAACTATTGGATTTTGCATGTATGGTTATGTTGCATAATTGTAGAGAGCAATGAGTTCTACCTTCGGGGAAAGTGTCGAGGTCATGTGGTCAAAGGTCAAGGTTACAGAGCAATTTGAAATTTTCGAAGCCAAATATCTCTAAAACTATTGGATTTTCAATATATGGTAACTGTTGCATAATTGTAGAGAGCAATAAGTTCTACTATGAGGGAAAGTGTCTAGTTCATGGGATCAAAGGTTAAGGTCACAGAGCAATTTGAAATTTTAGAAGCCAAATATCTCAGAAACTATTTGGGTTTCAATATATTGTTACGCCACATAATTGTAGAGAGTAATGAGGTCTACTATTTTGAAAAGTGTCGAAGTCGTCATGTCAGAGGTCAAGGCCACATAGCAATTTTAAATATTCAAAGCCAAATATTTAAAAAAAATAGTTATAGTTTTTATTTTCGGTACTTGAATGCATTATAGTAGAAATCAATGAATTCTGTCAAAGATCAAGATCGCAAAGCAATTTGAAATTCTAGGAGAAATCTGACCAAATGGTTCCATATTTTTCTCAATGGCCCTATTTCAAATTTTATTTTGCTGAAACTACTTTATCTAAAAACTGTCTAATATATATGATTGAGTAAAGAGGACAAAGTTCATTAGGGTTCCTTGTTGGTATATTGTATCATGTTTGCTCAGGTGACTGTTAAGGCCCATTGGGCCTCTTGTTTATATATCTATCAATTATTAGCCAAGAAAGAGTGATTTACAGCTTAATTTACAAACAAATATATTGCTGCTGAAAAAGAAACTACTTACTGCAATTTACATGTAAGTCCTCCCCTCTTTAGGTATAACATGCGCGTAAGTACCCCTGTGCTATCAAATATTTCTGGGAGAACACTGGTTACCGTGAGAGAAATTGAAATTTGGTACTCAGGGACCTAGAGTCGTTGGACACCGTGGCCGAGTGGTCAGCGTGATCAACTTCTGATCGTACGTCCGGGGTTCAAACCTGACCAATGCTGCGGTTGGCTGTCCCTGTCTTCCGGATAAGACAGTAAAAACCGAGGTTCAATATCACAGTAGGTGTCGGCACGTTAACGAGTTCTCCCTGGTCTAGGGTCATAAGTGCCGAGCATTGGCAAATTTGTCTTCCTTCACCGGCACACGGTGCTGTCGTCTCCATATATGTGAAATATGCTTGAGTGGGGCGACAATAATTCTCCAACTAACCAATCTAGACTCGTAGTTTAAATACGTAGAATTGGTGCCGACCTATATTCTTTTTATTATGTTTCCTTTTAAAACTTGATGTTTCTCATATTCCATATTTCTGTCTGTTATGGTTTTCATTCATGATCATAGCAACAACAACAAAAATTGACATTTCTAACTGAAATTTTGTATAGAGATATACCATGTGCATACACCGATCAAGTTGAAATTTGCGTTGAGTTGACATCTTATACTTTTTGGCAGAATTATATTCCTTGGTTTTGAATATAAAACTCTGCTGCCAATGTGTGCATTTGCGTTATTCAATATATTAGGCTTATGCATTTGTTATATTCAATGTATATGATTGGCTTTTACATCTAGCTACACAATGCTACGGTCGGTACAATGGGCTTGTTTGCCGATACGGCCTGTCATTGGGGGAGAATGTTGTTTGACTTGTTTCATACCGGTTGTTCAACCGTTCTTTACATACTAATTTTGACTACAGATTAGTCCGTTTTTCTGATCAAGACACAAGGCTCACGGCGCTCCTAGCCACCTGATTCCATCTCTAGTGTGTCCAGGGGTCCGTGTTTACCCAACTCCTTATATTTGTCTTCCTTATAGGAATTATGAGATCGATCACTGTTCGTTACCTTACCTTTCTATGTACTAATTTTTTTTATGACTAGGACCTTTTGTTTCGGCCTGCTGCATTGTTTGTAGTACGAAGCAGTGTTATTGCGTAGGGTTTTTATTTAATCATGCAACTTATCAACTGCAGCTCTATTCCGGATCCGGTAAATAATTTATATGTGAGAGCTTTACTTGCCTGTTGTCTGTCAGGCTTTAGGTAGGTATATTTGAAATGGAATATAAAAATAATATCGAAGAATTTAAACTACAATGTGAGACAACGGCTAATAGCAGACAACAACCATCAAAGTGTATTTTATATCATGTATTTGTTTCACAAAAGTTGACTGTAGAAGATACCAAGAGGAAATCAATAATTCAAAAAATCGAAAGGTAGACGAAATCATGGCCAAACAAAAAAGAGATAGCACAAACAGCTATCAACACAACAAGACGTGTAAAACCGAAAAATAGAGTAACACGAACCCCACCAAAAACCAGGGGTGAGTTCAGGTGCTCCGGAAGGGTTAGCAACTCCTGCTCGGCACAAGAATCACTCTGTTTGGAATCGTCAATTTTGTCTTGATGCATTTATGACCTATCACTTTTTTATCGTTTCTAGCACTACATAAAACGCCGGCATTCGAACCCTAGTCCTATCCTGTTTGAGTTCCACAATTGGTCTTCATTTTAAGGTCGATTTATTGAGCTCCTTAATATCTTCTACTTCACCCTTTTGATATTATTCCCATCTTGTCGTTTTCGGCTGAGACTTCAATATTTAAATATTTCTCGATAATTTTTCACGTTTAAACAGTACGTGATGTGTTTAATTTTGCCATAAAACTAGTACGAATATTAACTGACAGGTTGGAAATTTTCAGTCGTCGATTTTTTTTCAAGTACATGTAATAAGGTTGTTCATGTATATCGGTTTTGTCGCAATAAAAGACTTTATTTTTACTTCGAAATTTGCAATTAAAAATAGAATTTAAAAAATACAAAAAGTGAACTATTTTAGCTTTACCCATGAGACGGATATGCCTGTCACAAAATCAATCATTACTGCAGCATCAATATATACCAAGATTTGAACTAGCTTGTTTAAACTACAATGCAGCAGATATTTACCGTTGGAACTAGATTTTTTTTGCACCGATTACTATTCATGAAAATCCAAATATAACGGTATAGTGATACGGACCGAACTTATAAAAATAAAGAGTCTCTCTGATTTGATATCCACATGTAAGTGTCCTTCGGATAGGGTCAGTAATTGGATTGAATGTTTGATGTACAACCGAAAATACGCGATCCGAAAGAAGTAACAAAAATCTATCCCATGTGAATTATTCGGTATACCGAGGGAAAGCATTTTTCTTCTTTATTTTGATTAGAGAACCTTCATGACAAGGTTTTATTATAAGAGTGAATGCTTCGTTGAATTCAATATCCGTAATTGCAAATGCATTACCATTTTCGTGGAAATTACAGAAGTCTCGGAGAAAAGTTGAGTTATTTATAAATATATATAAATAGATATAGATTAGACCAAAAGTGATCAGACTTAAAAAAAAATAAACATTCTTTTTCAATTAAGACATGGTGCTGTCATTTGAATATGGTAACGATATATCACTGCTGAAACGTTTCAATTGTTTCGGCGTTAACATGACTTATTTCATCTGGCATTTCTTCTGTAGAAAATTATCGAATCATAATCTAAACAAATATAAAAGTCACAGATTCCAAAGTATCATTCCCCAAATGAATCAGTAGGCAATAAACGACTTCGGTGACTATTGGGCAAACACGGACCTCTGAAAATCCAGAGGTGGGAATAGGTGCCAGGAAAGAGCAATCATTCTTTGTCGACCGGTCATACCCGCCGGGAGCCCCATATCTTTATATGGTAACAGAAGTCTTTGAATAATATTGAAGTCATAGGGCACACAAGCTTGACTTAACATGCGGACATACTTTGAATTTCCAAAGCTAAATATATGACCACAGATACCATAATAAAAAGATAAAAAGATAATAAAACAGTGTTTTTTCTTGTTAGTTGACCGAAATAATATATGGAACTGTTTCAAGTACTGTTTCAAGTACCTCGTGACACCCAAAACATCTGAACTGAGACTATTGATTCTATTTGTGATGGAATGACGCAAGAAGACAATATCCCGTGCTGACGTCATTTTAGTGGGAAGATTACGTATAGTAACGTTTGATAACCAGTACAGATACAAGTCTCGCGTAAACCTTATGGGGTATCACGTGGTACATAAAACAGTTCCATTACAATAATTTCAAGTTGATTGCCAATAACGAGAATAAGCAGTGAAAATGGTATTTAATCGTGCCTTGATTGCCAGTATCTCAGAGACGTCACCGTTTGTTGGTGAAGGGCGACAAAGTTTGTCTATGCTCGGTAATTTTGACCCTAGACCAGATAGGACTCTTTAACGTTCAACATCTACTGTGACACGGGACCTCAGTTTTCACTGTTTTATCCGAGAGACAGGGTCAGCCAACCGCAGCGTGGCTGGGGCTCGTACCCCGAACCTCACGATCAAAAGTCGAGCACGCTAACTACTAGGCCACGGCGACCCCGGTTTGTTGTAAACAATAAAATTTACCATATAATAAGAAAAAACCTAGTTGACTTATAATTTCCCTACTATTTATTAAGTCAAAAGAGCATCCGATGTATGTAATGTTGATCAATAATAAAATGGGCGAAGTAGAGAATACTAAGGGGTATTCCGAATTGAATAAGTCGACGACAGACAAAATCATGGCCAAAACAAAAAGGAGATAAAAATACAAATAGAAATACACAAATACACTTATAACTAACAATAGAGTAACACGAACCCCACTAAAACCGGGGTGAGTTCAGGTGCATCGGAAGGGTAAGTAACTAAATTTGATTTCACTTTTTGACACTAATGATTATAATCATGTTTAGCTCTATATCACTTCCGAATAGAGATTACTAACTATTTGTGTTTGCATGAACAAAATTTTGACAATTACCATGACAGATTTATTGTTTTATAGTGAAAAAGATTGCTCGATGCTGTGCATCTTTAATATGACAACGAATATTTTTTTTTAAAAATTGTATGTTAGGATTAATCTATGGTAAACACTGCTATTACGCTGTAATATTGAAAAAATGATAAAAATGGATTGAAATAAATTAGAAATTAGCTAATAAACACCTTAGAGTAATTGGTAAACACTGCTTTTGCATTGTGATATTGAAAATATGATAAAAATGGAATGAAATAAATTTAGGAATAAGGAAATAAACACTTCAGAGTAATGGGTAAACTTACAAAACAGTTTGTTTTTCTCATTTTCATAAAAAGGTACACTGTGGATGATTTATTTTTTGCTCTAGTTTTTTGTATGTGAATCATTGTCTTATAAACAAGAAGTTGTATACAAGAAACATACAGAAGTAGTTTAAAAATATGAAATTATCAAAATTGAATGTTTTGAAAGATTTTGTCCATGAACAGGGGTGTTATATTATAAATGTTTCATTTATTGTTCTGAGATTCACTAAGATATCACATATATCACATACATCACTCTGAGTGAAAGGATTCGTGGCAATCAACATATCTAATTACAATATGCAACACTCGTTATACCGCACATGATCATTTGTAAACAGATTCGGCCGATCTAAATGAAACATTAACGTATCGAAAATTCTTATCTTAGATGTGACGTTTTCCCCTGACACTCGTTTGTTTAAAGATACGAAGCGATATTTTCATTGACTTTCCATCTGTAGAATTCAAAGAAAAGAAATGGATTATGGAAATATGAAATATATCTGTCGATAATATGATTATTTCTGTTTGACATCTGAATAATTTCCATATTTTTACTTCTGTGTTTGCTTAGATAGTTAGGCTTCAACCCGGATTTAACCTTCTGCCATTAATCATGCCGGATATGTTCGTAATTTATTTTATACTCGTTTGTTAGTGGTTGTTGAATAATGGTTTTAACTCGTCGTATTTATTTCCCCGGGTATTTCATTAGAAATTGACTGTAAGTCCGGTCAACAGGAAATACCCATTCATCCCTGGCACCCGATTCCACCTCTGCATTTTTAGAGGTCCAATTTTTTACCTTTCCTTACAGTATTTGTATATTATCTCCTGGTTTAGTGATAATCTGACAGAGGGGAACCTTAGGTACAAAGGACTTATCCCAAAGATTTGTCTGTCCTTTGGATTTGTTTATTTACAAAAATATCTGGGTCTCCGTGGCCGAGTGGTTAGAGTGTTCGACTTCGAGCCGATGGGTCCGGGGTTCGATTCCCGCAGCGCCATTCCGCGGTTGGTCTTCCTGTCTTTCGGATGAGACAGTAAAAACCGAGGTCGCGTGTCGCAGTAGTTGTTGGCACGTTAAAGAGCTATCCCTGCTCTACGGCCAGCAGTGCCGAGCACAGGCAAAATGTGTAGCCCTTCACCGGCACACGGTGACGTCTCCATATGAGTGAAATATTCTTGAGTGGGACGTTAAACAACAACGCAACAACACAACAACAACAACAACAAAAATGTTCTCAGCAAAAGTCAGTCAGTCGTATGGTAATAGAAATTACATGTATTGCTTGATTTTTATCGGAAGTGTAAGGGAGCATCAAAATAAAAATAACTCAATTCATCGTGGAGTACCTAAATAGAAAACGATAAGGTTGAAAATAGTAAATTGCTTTTTAAACTTTTTGCTTTATAATTTTGAATAAGGTGATTGTGATTATGCCATATTGGTCAGCAATGATGTCATATGGTTACGTTTAAACTACTGGTGGAAGAGAATCTCGTCCTATTATTCACCCAGGAAAAAAAACCATTGACGTTTTACATATTATGTAAATATAAAAAAAAATATACTTGCAAGGTGTGGATCATTAAGAATGAAAAATAAAATTTTATCTAAAATACTTATGAGTAATTAAAGCGACCAGGGCCTGAGGAAAATGGATTCCGGAAAGGGTCGTCAACAAACTTGTATTCAATACTAAATATTCATTGAACAGTCAAATAAAAAAAAACTCCTTTTGGCTATTTGCCATCCAGTAAACCCATGCTGTCAGTTACGTATGAAAACCGATTTGATGAGTGAGGACGAAATCATGAGGATAAGAGATTGCAGTCTAAATACTAATTGGTAATTTATTTCAGCCCAGAATAAACAAGTGTCACTTAAAATGATCCACTTAAAGAAATGCTCCATAGACAATTCTAGAAGCAAAACTCAATTTATCATATTTTCTTGACCTTTTCAGACGCACCGCCGATGTGAAGTCTGTCGGGTACTCAGAATTATTTGTTTTGTCTAGAGAGGACGTATTATCAGCTCTAAAAGATCATCCGGAGGCAGAGGTAGGTCTACAACGTANNTTGTTGTTGATGCGTTGTTGTTTAACGCCCCACTCAAGAATATTTCACTCAAATGGAGACGCCATGGTGTGTCGGTGAAGAGCGACAAATTTTGCCTATGCTAGGCACTGCTGGTCGTAGAACAGGGAGAGTTCTTTAACATGCCAACACCTACTGTGACACCGGACCTCGGTTTTTACTGTCTCATACGAAAGACAAGGGGGCAAACCGCGGAGTGGCGCTGCGCGAATCGAACTCCGGACCCTTCGATCCGAAGTCGAATACGCTAACCACTCGGCCACGGAGGTCCCGTTTTTCAGTATTTCAATTAGTCTGTACGTTATGGTGACAAATGCTAAGTTATACATTTGTAATATGAACCATATCAACATGGTGATGACGACAATAAACTGAGTTTTACAATGATGATGATAATGATGCAGTTTTAATGATGATATTATTGTTGATAATTATGCAGGTTTTAAATTGTTTTAATAATTGTAAAGATGCAGTCATGATTTAATGTACCACTCTTTTATCTTTAAATTTGATATAATCATGAATATGATAATTATCTTTCTTTCGTTAATCTACAGTTTTTTAATTTCAATTTTCATTCAATACTCCCCGTTTAATTTTTCCTAAATAACATTAAAATGTATAAGTATGAAATGTAATGACAAAGGAAAAAAATTAATTTCCTTTTGTAATCTAATAGACGATTTTACATACTTATTTAATAGATATATTGTTTTGCAATAATATATGTCTTCACTTTAGTTAAATCCTAGATAATATGTAACCGACAGTAATAACTTTATCAGCTGGTGAACTACTGAAGGTGAAACTACAAAGCTCTCTCAAATAACACATCTAAAACAAATCTCCAAGATGCTGTTCTGGATCCATGGTTAAATGACAATGAATGCGTGTCCTTTAAAACAAACATTTACATCAGTGATTCATATCAAAATATGAAGGCGAAGATATGTCGATTCTTCGACAGTTTTGACATCTGTATTGATAAGAAGTATCACTGGTATAAACGTCATCGCCTTAAGCATCGCTCGCTTCCTCAAGCGATTGCTGTTTGTTATTCAAAATGTCAGGGGAAATTTATATGATGGTAAAAGAAATTCAATAGTTTTGTGCACGCAGATTCCTATATTCAGACTTGAAATTTACTTTGTGTTTTTTGTTTTGAAAAAAAAGAACCAAATAAATTACATTCACAGTATCTATCAAATTGCCGGTAAACGAATTTTGTCAGCTTTTCGACAAAAGAAGCATACTTTCACAATTGAATCAGCAATTCTTAAGGCTGTAAATGAGAGGAAAAAGAAAGAAGAAATTTGATATTGAAGTTTTGAAATCTCATTTATCACAGACAAAACCGGTAATTACTAGCATTGACATATAACGTAACAATTTATATAATTATAAGACTTTGATATTTCACAGAAAATTCTGGTAGAGTATGGCAGAAAGCGCTTAAAAGCACATAACACTGGTTCAGACTATGCCCATACAACTAGTGCAAAAGAACTGGATCTCCAAAATCACAATAACGATTATGAAACGGATTTGAATATTCGGTAAAAGTTTGTAAATGTGTGTTTGCTCTCACCAACCATAAATCCAATACTAGATTTACATTAGTGTAGCACTTGTAGTTAAACTAAACGTAGCAACTAATAACACTGTCATCATTTGACCTGTCCATTTACGCTCGGAAAATTGTTAAATTTTGGCTGGCACCATACAACTTAGAATTTACTAAAATCGGAAAATTTTCTCAACTACAACTGACTATGCAATCCGATTGGCGGAGGAGCTGGAGTTTGGGAAAATTCTCAGACAAGTAAATTCTTAAATTTTATTGTGCCCAGTCCTGATGACATCACAGCACAAAGTACTTCAGTCAAAGCTCAGACAAATATGAAAAATGCATTGTGACATCACAAAATTTGATAATTTTTCTGCCAATGCGATTGGTCAATTCTAATCAAGATTATAACAATTCACAACATTTTACTAACACACGGATGGTGTTTGTGTTTCATTTATATAATTACACTGTTTTTCTGTCTCATGTCGGTAATTGGTGTTTAAATCTAAAGAAAATAATATAAAGAGGCTTCCTAAATCGAAAAATCACGGCCATACACAGTGACTCCCTTTCACTATCTTATACGTCAGAACTACAACTACCTTATGACCTTATCAGGGAGCTTGACATTTCCTCCGAACTTGAGTACATGTAACTCCGACAAATTGTCAGCGATAACTTTGGTAAACAAACAAAAGACTATCACCCTTTAACCCTTTCCAGATACCTGCTTCCATTCATTTTAGGATTAAAGATACATATAGTTGAATTAGAAGCTCGCACGTGATACAGTCGAAGTTTTTTTTGTGTAATTTCACATTAGCCAATTATTATTATTATTCCGTCAAATGCTATAATAAATCAGCAAAAATAAGTCAAAAGGAGAAAAAGGAAATTGCCCTTTTGAATAATTGTAAATTTATGCTAAGGAATAAATGCTGGGGAACAAGATTAATTCATTGCGTAGGTTTCTAACGGCGCAATTCATCTCAATTATCAAATACCTCGTGCATGCAAACAAAATGTGTATCATTATTTATAACATTATGTATAACACGCATGCTTAGAACCACTAATCGTGAAACGTTAACTATTTTTTATTAGTTTTATAAATATGTATTGTCATCTCTTGATGAAATATTTGCAAGACTGTAACTATTTTCCTTTGTCTTATGATACAAACCAGATTCTTAATATTTTCCAATGAGTAAATCAGATCTGCTTCCCTCTGTTATTTATATTATGACTATACAGAATCCAGTAAAATAATAGAGCTGATGCAAATATTTGGACTTTTGATTAATGTTATCATCGTGCGATACATAAGTTGTAGAGTAAAGTCAAGTGCACGACCATTTATACTATAACTCTTTATTAACAGTTTTTCTGTCTTTAAAATTATTTTTGGCGGACCAATATAGGACATTTGTGCAGCATAATTTTGTTTTTGTGGTAACAGATGCGTTTTCTTTCTCGGTTTTATTGGATAATAAGAAAATTCATTCTTCATTCAGAATTTGTCACTTGAAAATTTTCTCACTTTTTAGAAAACTTCAAGATAATTTTCTTTGCATGACACTTTTTTTCTTAATTATTGTTATTTTCTGAATTATAAATAACGTAATTAAAGATTTAAATATAAACGAATGATGGAATTACCGGTAATTTTTCAATAAAAAGAGCTTAATTATGAGGTTCTAGAACGGTTATTGTCCTTATAATTACGCAATAATCACATATGATATTCATTGTCATCATCATCATCATCGTCATCATCATCATCACCATCATCATCATCATCATCATCATCATCATCATCATCATCATCATCCTTAATGATCATAATAACAATGTTTTTCTTAACTGTCAGGACAGAACGGTTGCTATCAAACCTTTGTTATTAAGACTTGGTTCTTTCGGGGATTTCTTCATCATGAAAAGTACCTGTGATAAATATTTTGTGTTGAACAATGTTTGTGAATCTATTTCCGTTGTAGCAAATCATTCGTGAGTACGGCCAGCAAAGATTAAAAGAAATTGAGCAGCATCGTCAAAAGTTGAAAGAATCTAATAGCATGTCCTCCATCTCCAAGCAAAAGTGGTCGCCATCTTCACCGTGCAAACATTTCCACGTGGTAGTGTCTCCCAAAAGGAAACGGAAGTCTTCCAACAGCCATTCTGGTATTAAAATAGCTGATATAAATATCAATATTTCTCCAATATCAAAACAAAAGCCGGGGATATTTACTGCCATGAAAACATTGGTCTCAAAGACCAAAGACAAGCGCCAAGACGCTAAACCTCAGTCTACCATTAGTGAAGACGATGATGAGTGGCCGGTAATAGCACGATTAACGCACGGGGAAGTTCTGGCGGGAAATTGTTCAAATTCACAGAATCAGTTCCTTAAACGTGTTAGACTTACCAAAACTTCATCAGAGAGTTCGGCTGACTCTAACAAGAATGAGTATTTCCTACCAGCAAAGGGACGTTTAGAGAGTGTGTCTTCTGAAGGATTGAATACTCAGACCATGGAAGAGAACGACAATACTATGCATAGTGTAGAGGAGGAGGAGGATGACGACGACGACCAAGAACAAACATTATCACGTGACTCACACTGCTCATCTACTAACAAGTTGTACAGTTATACACATCCAAATAAACAGTTTGACAGGTATCCCAGTCTGATAATTCTCATCATTATTCGAAAATTAATTCGTTTTACACTTGTGATTCCGAAATATTTTGCAGCGAATACGTTTTATCTATTTTAAATCACATTGAACTCATATAAATGTTTTTTATTCATTTAACTAAAACAAACTTACAGAAGTGTTCGTTGAAATTCATCATTTTGAGTTTTTTTTTCAATATACTTAGAAGATAATTTCTTTAAGAGATTCATGATTAAATTGTTAAAGACAAGTTTCCACGCCTAGATACAAGACTTTAGTTCACATACAGCGATGTGCCCAAGTTTTTGAACTGCGTGTATTTCTTGACACGTGTATTTGGATTTTCTCCCACTTATACTTGGTCAAATATCCGTGCTTTACAAGTTATATTGTTTTTAGTCTATTCATTTATCTTAAAACATTTGATTGTCTCTACCTCTATTTTTTCACTTATCTATTCGTTTATTCATTAACGCGTCAACACATTGTGATATTTTGTTATATTATTATACCTCGAGTACCTTGCCTATGCTAATTCTTTTAAAATGAAATCTTTATGAAATTCCATCAGACATATGTTTTCCGAAGCGTCATAAGTGTTCTATAATCTTACATTTTACATCATTGCATTTTAGATTTAGATATGATCATTTGTGACTAACAATGCATGTTTATTTTGAATGCCCGACTATATCATTATATATATACATGTATAT
>JACSZP010026382.1:0-15224 GCA_016161895.1 Pinna nobilis
CCCCCCCCCCCCCCCCCCCCCCTTGGAAAATATCGACCCCCTCCCCCCGAAAAAAAATCCGTGATCCACGCATGTATATATATTGACGTACATTAGGTGCCGCACGAGTGAAATGGCAAAGTACTTGTTTAAGCATCGACTCATGTGTAACGTTTTCTTTGATAACAATATTTTTCTTTAATTAACCAACATGATTAAATATGACATAGTTACAAATATTCGTACATAAAGCACAAACAAAACGTTTACACATGTTGTTTAGGTTTCGGCACCTTATTTTTGCCAAGATTGAATATAATAAACGGTCGAATCTTAGCACAACGGTCATGTTTGTATCTCGAAAATACCGATATGCATTTACAAATTTTGCGGTTAAATCAAAACAAATTCCTTTATTTTTTATTTAAAAAACCGCACTGTATAATTGGATGCAAAATTAAAATCGTGTAATTCGTCGAAATATTTTGTCTTCAAACATAAAAAGATATCAAATGAAATGAGAATTGAAGTAAGAAATTGGTGTCAATGACTGAGTTAGTCTGATATTCTTTATTTCTATCAGTATGATCAGTCTTTGATTTAGTATAAAGGAATCAGATTCATGCAAACATCTACTTATTTCTTTATTCTCGGTTTGAGAGGGGAAAAAAATGCAGAAAGTGTTATTTTGTCAGTGTGCAATTTGTCTAAATGATCTATGGGTTTTGTTTTTATTTTTCTTAATTATTTAATTAACCTACGTATCATTAATGATATGAAATCCATTGAAAATTTATGGAAGCCCCACTCAAGAATCTTTCACTTATATAAAGGTGTCACCGTATGCTGTTATAGAGCTATAGAATTAGCCAATATTCGTACATTTGGACATTGGGCAGCAAGGCTTCTTAGATATGCCAACACCTACACTGTACTTCGGTTTTAACTGTCTCAACCTAAGAAAAGACGGGTTAAAAGCTAGGATATATTGATGTAAAATATGCGAAAAAGACAAGGACTTAAATAGACAGAATTGGTTTTATCAAGTGATGTAATATCAAATAACTCTGAAGTATATTCCGTGCCTTTCCTGTCTCTGAATTAGAACATCGACTTGTTTCTGAAGTGATGCATATCAAGAAAATATGTTCTTTCAGCAAAAAAGCATATACAGATTTCTGAAACCACAGAACGTGTTCAAATTAACTGATTATCGCTTTTCCTGGCTTTATTCTACAACCTTAGTCTAAGGGAAGTACATCTCAATTCGATGTTACACCAAACTATTACATAATAAAAATAGTGGTTACTGAATTACCACAACGACGAGGATCGCGATAAGAAAGGAGTGCAGCTAATGAAGCATAACGACAGTTGCAGTGACGCATGCGCGAGGTTTTAGAAGAGGAAATCATTAATGTTGAAGATGACAGCGATTGTGTAGACCACTAAAAGGGGGAAGAGGGCCACACAGAAAAACTGTCTGGGAGTTAAATTAGGCCGGGGATAGCAAATTTTGATTTCTGTAAATTTGCTAGTGAATCTAAGGAAATGTACAATTAATAGACAAAAAACTGCAAATCAAAAATGTGTTTCATGTTTCCGTGTGACGTATTTCAATTTTCAAGAAAATGTACTGCTTTTAATAAATCATTAAAAATTTTTAGGAGGGGAAAATCTTTTGCAATTCTGAAATCAATAACTTTATTTTAAGACTTCCAATAGTGAAACCTTGACACTTATGAGTGGCTAGTTTATCGAATTATTAAATGTATGCATGAAAATAATATAAAACTGGAATTCAGACATGACAATGCTATTTTATGACTAGATAAGCTTACCTAGTCCGTTCAAAATCAAAACGAACAAAAATATGTAAAAGAATTGTACGGAATATGTAATCGGGCATTTTACATCGGAAAGCAACTTTCTAGATTCATTTCTACATTAATTATGAACTAATAAAAAAGAAGTCATATATACGTTGTAGCACAGCGAAACATGGCTAAGTATTCAAATACAATAATATTAGATAAATAAATAACCGGCCTGGTTGTGTAAAGCAATCTTTAAAAAGTGTTAATGAATATGTAATAGTGCAGTAAGACATTCAGATGGATAAAAGAAAAAAAAAATAACCGGCCTACTTACTCTGTAAAATATTCAAATCTCCTAGTATAGCTTTCTTTTAATCGTGTGATTTAGAAATCTGCGGAAAACTGTTGCTCACCCTCGGACAATGTAGTAATTTGCTTAGAGCTTCTGAAAGCAATTCATTATGAACTATGGTATAAATTGTTTGTACTTAATTAGACGAGTAGATTTTGAAACTACATCATATTTATATGTAACATTGATTGCATTTACAAAAAACGATATCGGGTTGTAAAATATTCCGTTAAAGAATATACAAATCTGTTTAATACAGGGCAACAACCTACCTTAATAAAGTTAGAAGTGAGAAAAGATACCACGGAGGTATTAGCATCCCTTGTTTACCGGTCATCCTGCCTTACGTCTATAGTCGATTTAAAATGAAATAAGCGAGGAATACCAAAGGGCTGCTACTAAACAATGAATAACAAAACACACGTTACTAAATAACCATTAACTCTTAAAACATTTCTTATGTATAAACTATGTCTTCAATTTTGGGCTTCTTTTTAATTTTCCGGTTATATTTGTCTTTATTCAGTCTTATTACAATATTCACGAAGTTTTACATCCACTATATCATTATGTGAATTTCTTCGTAATGAAGCAAACCGTTTGACAACGTGGTTGAAATTCTTTATTTGGCATCGTTCCCACTCATCACTCTCTGTTATCAGTTGCTAAAATTGCACAAAATTAATGCATGATAAAGGTGGGGATCCTTTACTATGCGGAATATTTAACTTTCTGTCGATCTCTGCGTCTTTGCCTCTGCCTGTGTTGTTGGTTATCGTGATCCGTTGAGGCTCGGTGGTTCGCATGTTCGCCTTATGATCGTTAGACGGTGGACCAGAATCCGCGCGGCATCGGGGGTTGACTTTGCCCGTCTTTCGGATGAAACAAAAAATTAGAGGCTCTGTGTCAAGAAAACATATCTGGAAAATAAAAAAAAAACAAACCCAAAAACCCCAACCAATCAACACACACACACACACACACACACACACACACACACACACACACACACGAAAAAAGGACCCAAAAAGAATACAACGCGATAAAAAAGAAATCTCATACAGTATGTAAGATATTGTTTAGTTTGTATAACACTTATAAATTAAATGAATCTGCGATCAAAATTAACATTGGCATCATATAAAAGGGTGCCAAAAAGAGAGAAAACTGTTTAATAATCTGAAATCCATCCTACTAGTAAAACGAACCCAATCTCAAATAAAAGCGAAGTGAAAAAAAGAAAGAGCAGAAGAAAATACACTACTACATATTTTGTCATCTAAACAAAGTGAGCGTTATGAAGAAACAATGGGCATTAGAAATATAAAGTCATATACAATACAAGATGGAAATAGTAACTAAACATTGAAGAAAACGAAAGAAAATTCCCACATCCGTCGAGCATATTAGTAATAAATAAGTTAATCCTAGCCTCAAGAAAGGGAAAGAAAAACAAAGCAAGTAAACCAGGACATTTAAAAGCAATAGGAACATGAAAACTAAGTAAAGAAAAATCAAAATTTTCACCTGAAGAAAAGAAAGGAAAAGAAAGTAAAGTGCAGTAAAAAGGGTCATATTATTGATAAATAACAAAGAAACATAGTGACATATAAGGAGGAAGAATGGAGAAACAACTTTAAATCACAGAATGTAAAACAACGAATAGGAATACTTGTGTCATCTCAAAATGAAAAGAACATCAAGGCCAAAGCTTTGTGTCATACAAAAATGAGAACAGATGGAAGACAGCATGTAACTCATTCATGAAATAGGGCCTCTGTAGCCTAGTGGTTTGCGTGTTTGACTTTGAATCGAGAGGTCCGGGGTTTGAGCCCAAGCCACGGTACGGTTGACCGTCCCTGTCTTTCGGATGAGACAGAATAAAAACCGAGGTCCCGTGTCACAGTAGGTGTTGGCACATTAAAGAAGTCTTCCTGTTCTCTACGACCATAAGTGCCGAACATAGGCAAAATGTGTCGCCCCTCATCGGTACACGGTTACCTCTCCATATAAGTGAAAGATTCTCGAGTTTGACGTTAAACAGTTATACAACAACAACAATACATTGATAAGTAATAAGTTCCTGAATCTGAGTTGGCTTAGGACTGGAAGAGTAGACTCTTAATATCGGAGCAATGACGGAACAAAAGACACTCAATTAACAGAACCAACGACATGAAAATAATAAAAAAAAAAGAAATAAGTAAACGACCCAACAAGGGTTATAATTACAATATACAGTGGATGTAAACGGCGACATATCAAGGTAAGACAAAGTCTAGATAAAGAATGATCAAAGGTTCATGTAAACAAAAGTCCTTAAGATTATAATATGTGAATAAAGCATGAGAAACATCTGTGAATCCCATATGGGACGGTGTCCCCTTTTAACACAGGGGTTGCAAAAAATGTAGCATACTGTCTTAAGTAGTATTTCAAAAAGCTTAACTAAGGATAAGGGAATAAGAATGGGTCAACACAAGTAGCATAGGGAGGTATAACTGTCCGGGGTATTAGTAGTAAAAACAATGTAACAACAATTCATTGAATAAACAACATAAGTTTTGGCAAAAACAGGACCAAGATATTAATTTGAGGGTTTCTTTCGAATATTTGGCAATACCTATTGAGTTACTTGTTTAGATGAAGATTTGTTAACTTCCGGTAGAGGCCTGTCTGCTATCTGTTGAATAGACAGGAAATAACAAAAAACATAAAACTCGAATATTTTTTTTAAATCTTAAAAAGCTTCCGTATTTTGTAATACCGTTTAAAATAGCTGATTTTATTTGCCGTATGTCCTGTAACTAGCTCTAGTACTGTGCAACCGAATTTTTGATATTCTCCAAAGTCTTGAAAATCATTCCCAAAGAAGTTTTGTTTGTTTGTTTTGTTGTTGTTTAACGTCCCACTCAAGAATATTTCACTCATATGGAGACGTCATCGTGTGCCGTTGAAGGGCGACAAATTTTGCCTGTGTTCGGCACTTATGGCCTTATAGCAGGGAGGGTTCTTTAATGGGCCAGCACCTACTGTGACACGGGACCTCGGTTTTTACTGTCTCATCCGAAAGACAGGCACGGCCAACCGCAGAGTGGCGCTGCGGGAATCGAACCCCGGACCCTTCGACTCGAAGTCGAACACGCTAACCACACGGTCACGGAGGCCCCAGCAACCCAATGAATTAAAGGAGTATCAGTCTTACGTGACCTAAATGTATTGTTCCTTAAATGCCTGTTTCCTACATAAATCACCTAAATTAAGAGACCACCTGTCATATTTGACCCGTTTTGCTCTTTCCCTTGGATGGTCTCTTAAAACAGGGTAGACTATAGTCCATGACATTTCATTCAGTTTAATTAATATTGTATCCTCATTATGTCCCTTTACCGTACCATGTCGCTTCTCCATCTAGTGGAACCGAATGAGATTTCAAATAACATAACCGGTTTAAGTAACCAATCAATTTTCGCGTACGAAATAGAAAGTTTAAGTCTCCAACGTGAATTTATAATACACATAAGAACTTCCGAACGATTTCAAGGGATTTCTGCTGTCTGCTGTCAATGGGCCACCTTTTATTAAATTGCGTTATTGAAACAGTAAGTTACATTCTAGAATAGAAAAAACATTCAGCAATCATTTTGTATTATAAGTTTGTTTTAGATTCAGGGCAATCTCGATAAACTTTCCCGATTCAATGAAATAGCTTCTGCAGTTTAGATGATAAATTGTGTCAGTTTGTTTGCTTGTTTGTTATGTAATATACCAGTTTCGTCACAATCGGCAACGTCGGCAACCATCGCAGAAGTGCCACAAATGTTGATGCATGCTCGAAAGGGTGGAAGACAAAAACATCGAAGGATTCGTTTTGTTTTGTTTTTGTTTTGTTTGTTTTGTTTTACAACACACTCGACAATCTTCCTAACATATGGTGTCGGTCATGCTTGATAGCGAGGATGTAAAATAAGTAGAGTGTGGGATTAGAATGAGATCTAATGGCCCATGCCTATATATGTATATGCATAGTTATTTTAATGAGAGAGAGAGAGAGAGAGAGAGAGAGAGAGAGAGAGAGAGAGAGAGAGAGATGTATGCACACGCATTAGGAATTATGTGGATTCACTATAAATGACTAGTAAATATCGATTTTTTGCCATACATTATTTTGACTCTGTTGATGATTTCTGTTTAAAATCATATCTATCTATTTTTTTCAAACGAATACATTTACCCTCGGCTAGTTGGCTGATATGTTGTGTTTTAAATCCAACTCAAAAAGTTTTCCCTTTAATCGAGACAACATCAAATGTCATCGAATCGCGGAAAATTTTGGCTTTTGCTCGGCACTTTGGTCTACCTCTGAACAGTGACGGATTTTGAACGTGCCGACAAAAGCACAGGCCAAATTTGTCGCAATTCAGCGACATTGATGGCGTATCGTGCGGTAACCTATTTCGGCAAGAAACCGAAATCGGCGACAATGACTAATTTCTTGTGTCACGAACCAACCGGAAATCAAACAACAATATCGTTTCTGATGCAGCAAAAGTAAAAATAGCTGAGGCTGTACAACGATGTTTTTAGGAAAACGAGAGTGAGGCAAATAATTTCTCTACGCACTCCTATCATTACACTAACCGTAACCGGTGACTCGACGGTACATACAAAAGTGAAAGATTACTGAATGGGGCGTCAAACAACATTACAACCAATAAACAACTTTTGTATGAGAAACGGAAAGGTTAAACAGCATAATTCATACAGAAAAAGGAGCACGGTGAAATTCACATTAAAACATGACCCCAATACACGTTAAGAAACATGTGATTTCAGGAACACAAAATTTAACAAGTGGTCCGATGGGCCTTAACGGTCACCTGAGCAAACATGATACAATATGTCAACAAGGAACCATGATGAATTTTGTCCCCTTTACTCAAACATTTATATTAGACAGATTTTAAATAAAGTAGTTTCAGCCAAATAAAATTTGAAAAAGAGCCAATGAAAAAAATGTGGAACCATTTGGTCAGAATTCTCCTAGAATTTCAAATTGCTCTGATCTTGATCTTGATCTTGATCTTCAGAAATGATCGATATCTACAATAACGCATCCATGTACTGAAAATCAAATTATCATTATCTTTTTTTTTATAGATATTTGACTGTGAATATTACAAATTGCTATATGGCCTTGACTTTTACAATTATGTGGCAGTATCATATATTGAAAATCAAATACTGTAAATCCAGTTTTATGCGCGAAAATTTTATTTTCGCGTAATAACGCGATAGCACTTACTCACCAAAATTAAGTTCTCGTTAAATATACTGACCTGATATTAACATGCATCAAACAACACAAACTTAAATGTACACTCGCGAAAATATAGTATCGCGAATAATTGCATGAACCTCGATTCGCTAAAATAAAGTTCCACGAAAATTTCTGGCTTAACAGTAGTTTCTGAGATATTTGGCTTTAAAACATTCAAATTGCTCTGTGACTTCGACATTCGACCCCATGACCTTGACACCTTCCCCAAAGGTACAACTTAGTACTCTCTAAAACTATGCAACAGTCACCATATATTGAAAATCCAATAGTTTCCGAGATATTTGGCTTTGAAATTTTCAAATTACTCTGTGACCTCGACCTTTGACCCTATGACCTCGACACTTTCCATGAAGGTAGAATTAATTGCTCTCTACAATAATGCAACAGTAACAATATATTGAAATCCAATAGTTTCTGAGATATTTTTATTCAATAAACAAATTCCATAAAACAATACCCCATGACAATTAAAGCGCCACCTTTTGGCACATTTATGGACCGATTTGATTTTCGTTCGCAAACTGTGTAGATATTGATTTAAAAATGAAGTTACCCTAATTTGAAAGAAATCTGATAACTGGTTTATTAGAAGAAGATTTTTAACGATGTGCCCAATGTTATTACACTTTTGCCCCTTTTGGGGCCCCTAAGGGAGCTGGCCCCTTTAAGTTCGCAAACTTTATGCGGCTTCATATGAGGTTACTTTCTACCAAGTTTGGTTGAAATCTGTCTGGTGTTTCTTGAGAAGAAGTCGAAAATGTGAAAAGTTAACAACGGACGATGCACGACGACAGACACCACATGATCGCAATAGGTCACCATGAGCCTTTAGTTCAGGTGACCGTATAAAAGGAAAATGTATTATATATGCAGTGTCTGGACTATGAAAACATTAAACATTGAATTTATTCATAACTGCACTTCGTTGCATCTGAAGTCTATTGTAGACTGTAACTTGAACACATTAAGGAAAAAAACCCACAAAGTGAACATATTTTCGTCCGCTTGTTTGATACTGTGTAACAGGTTCGCTCGCTCTTTGTCCCTCCTAAAAGTGATTTATGGTAACTTTAACATTATAGCCGCCCCACCACGGCGGCATAAATCTGACTAGACCTAAGTTATTTCTACCTAGCAAAATTTTAAATTTGGCAAAGGACATATCATACGGATTGGCTGGACTTAAATGTGTCAGTTTAAACATTGCCTTTTGGTCGGGTGCAAAAAGAGATTCAGTAAAACGTCACTTAGCCCATATCTAAGGTATAGACTTCTTAATATTTCAATACTTTTTTGTAAGTAAAAACCTGAATCTGAAACGTTTGCTAGTCATTCTACTTATTTTTTCCGAAGTAACAGCGTAAAAATATGTGCCTTGTTTGTGAATCTTTGTTTTGTAGCCAGGTGCGTTAAAACAGCATTATGCGGTTTAAAACGAACATTGGCACACCTATGGAGCAAGTATCCGTGTCGACATGATAGTTTCCTTCACAAATTCCCAGCTTTGTTAAAAGAAAATTTGAGTAAAAATATAACGAGTACCTAGTGAACAGCATACTGAAGTCTATGCAAATCAATTGGTTTTTGGTACTGCTCGCTTGCCAGAGATTTTGTTTGTTTGGTTTTTTTCCGTCTACGATCTTCAAAATTATTTCATGCGAGCGCCTTTACAAAAATATGTCGCCTCTAAAATCACAAATATTGAGAAAAAAAAAACCAAATCGCTCGCTCGCCTCAAATTTTAAATCGAAAATTCCGAAGAACTGTAACCAATTTGACGTGCCTTTACTTTGTAATTTTAGTCTGTTTTAATCTAATGCAGCTATCTTAACATATAATAAATTTGGGTTTTCGTTTGAATGGCAAAGAGTAATAAAATAAATATATATTTTATGGGACGTCAAATAGGTTAAGTAACTTCACACGCAGTTAAGTGTTAATCTCCGATATTTCAGGGGTGTATATTAACCAAGTAAATTATTTGTGGTGTCCAATCCTCAACAAATTCTTGAGCGGCGAAGTGTTAAATATGACGAATTAGGGCATATTCTACTGCTGCACAACACGCCAGTTTCAGTTTAACAAGTCCAGGTTTAGATTAACAGGTTGCAGTTTCGAATTGGGTTACTCAAAATCCAATGTTATTCGCGAAATTCTTATTTCCGCGTTAATACTCGAGGCATCTACATATTTTTCGCGTAGGAATCTACGTTTCAATCATTCTCGTGAAGTTATTGTATTGCTAATAAATGTTAGCCAATCTCTTCGCGAAAATAAAATGGCGTGAATACTTGCTGATAAAAGGCTAATAAACGGTAAGTATGCAGGTATTTCTTTTCCTCAGAATTGCTCTCGTACATTGTTGTCAGGATTCCATTCAAAAATGTTTCACTTAGGTCACTGTGGGAGGCTAGGTCAAGGCTAGGTCCTAGCCGTGAAGGACCTAAAATAAGTTGTTAGAATACAACAAAGAATACTGCTGATTTTTAAGATATTAGGTCAAAGTCTGAGGTCAATAGGTCGAAAGTCATGGCTCTAAATGAAATTGCTCTAGTAATGACAAATCCATATATGAGATACCAAAGCCCATCATTTCAATCCGTCATCCGTCTCCGTTTTGTATATTACAATTCTTGCTGAACATCTTCTTTAAATGAGCTCATTACAGAAATAATACATCATTACGCACGCCTAAACAATATACAAATGGAAATTGACCAAAATTTGATAAATATTCATAAATGCAACTACGTTCATATGTAAATGAGCGCGTTTAAAAATGCATATCATGAATATTCAGAATAGCAATTATTCTTAAATGATATTGACATTAGCTTTAATTTTATATTTTTCCTTGTTTTATAAAGGAGCAAAATAGAATTTGGCTTTCAGTCTCCAAAAAAAAAAAAAACCCTCTTAAAAGCTTCAATGCCAATGATATGCCTGAAGCTGAAGTAGTTTTTGCAATATTTAGCCGTTGCAGTTATGAATTTCAACAATCCAGAACATCCCTTGTCATAATCGAATATCCGGTGCTTAACCATGTCTTATCTGGTAATTAGAAATGGACCATGTCGCTAAATTTCAAACTGTGTTGTCCTTTAGTTGTTTACTTTTGTTGTTGTTGCGTTGTTGTTCAACGTCCCACTCAAGAATATTTCACTCATATGGAGACGTCACTGTGTGCCGGTGAAGGGCGCCAAATATTGCCTATAATCGGCACTGCTGGCCGTAGAGCAGGGAGGGTTCTTTAACGTACCAACACCTTCTGTGACACGGGACCTCGGGTTTTACTGTCTCATCCGAAGACAGGGGCGGCCAACCGTAGCGTGGTGCTGCGCGGATTCATTCACACACGTAAACACGTTTAAAACGTAAACAATACGAACATCACTGTATTACTTTGTATAGTACGCACAGAACATGTGTTAATATTTACAGGTAACCTTATTTGATAAAAATTATAGATCAACTATTTGAGAAAAACGACCAATCTCTTTTGCCTGGTGATGATTGAGAAACCCACAAACCCTCGTGTCAAGTTATCTTGTCATGTCTCGGCAAGCCTCGACATGGACTAAGTTTACTTGGCATTTGGGTTAGTTGATTTATCAATCATTACCAGGCTAGAGAGATTTATAATTTCACTGGGGATAGATTATATAGATAGATTACATTAACCTTATGTTTTATGAGCTATCAATGATACTCGATAAATGGAACATTTGTTTCATTGGATAATACAAATGTATATAAGTGAAGAATTGGGTCGATAAGTAGCAAACATTAACCGTCTGAGTGATTTCGCTCAACAGCAAAAGAAAAAAGTCTCTTTTTTTCGTTTCTGATGGAAATCGCATTTAAATTTTAAACAGATAAAGATCTGAAATGTACATGGTTTGAGCATGAAAAGTAAAGGAATTAATAAAAACCACTAAATATATCCCGTAGCCAGACGTACCTAAGAAATAATTGATCACCCCTTAAGAATTGGGTTATAGCCATATAGATGGAAATTTGATATATGAGTCAGGAAAATAGTGGATAGAAATATAATCTTTTATTGAAATCTAGTGAAATGCACGTCTATTGTATTTTTTCTCTTCAATTTCAAATCTTTTTAGATTTTCTTTAAAAATTATTTTAGCGTCAGCGTATTAATGGCTTTATACGCCGTATCAGTCGGTATAAGCTTTGCTAATGGCTTAAGATCCGACATATGTTAACTATTATATAGAAGTAGTGTTGCAACAATAAATATAATCATTTGTGTATTCTGAATACAGAAGAATGTCGATATTAAGATCATCCGCCAATGAAAGGCCAAAATAGGTCTGATTAGTGGGGTAGTCTTCTAAATGATGTTGACTTAGTCTTAGACAATGATAATTATGTAGACTGTGTCTTATTAGTCTTTACTGATGTTGTTGTATTGCAATTTAGAATATTTCACTCATATGGAGATGTCACCGTGTGACGGTGGAGGGTGACAAATTTTGTCTATGTTCGGCACTTGTGGCAGTACAGCAGGACGGGTTCTTTTACGTCCCGCTGCGCGCAATCGAACCCCGGACCATTCGATTCGACGTCGAACACGTTAACCACTCGGGCACGGAGGACCCAGTTATTATTGTGAGGTTGTCTCTTAAGAGAGGGGGTTTTAAGGCAAGGCTTGTCTGTACATCAAATAAAATGGACGATATATCGAGGGATGTATAACAATATTAGTCCTGATAAATTTTGAGAAGCTGAGACTAAAAACTGTCTCAATATTTACAATCACATATCGGGATGAGAACAGGTGCCCGAAACAATTCAGCGTTCCCTGTTAGTGATTCGACAATTATCAGCGAGGTGAAATATTTGCGAACACGAAGCAAGCTGGATCATCTACGCTGCAATTCTCATAAGAATATTGTGGCTGTTCATTCTTACGCCCTGTTTCTGTTTGTTAGGTAAAACCGAGGTCAAAAAAGAATCTTAAAGAAATACAGTATACAAAACTCAGAGCTGGATTGATTGTCACAAATTCAAAAGATAAACTAATTACACTAAAGCTTTCATTTAACCTCAACATTTAAACTGTACTGGACATTCTGGCAATCCTTTGTTGAATTTAACTAAAGGTTAAAATACAACCAGCAGGGTCAAAATTATTCATCTGTACTCAGTCGCACAATAGCTTTATTTGTAGTTAAATTTAACTATGAACTAAATCATTATTAAATAAGTGGTTGCGGTAAGTCTACTTTAAATTTGTTATAAGTTAACTCGTAATTAACTATCAAAATAATCCTGAAAAGCATTTAACCACGTATCTAGCTAACAACAGGCTTAAATGTTACTTTGTAGTCGGTGGCTAACTACAAATTAATTTAACAATGCATTATGCAACTGAGTCGAAATACGAATATAACATTTAACCAAGTATTGAAATAAACGTACATCACAGTGAAACTCTGTTGCAAAAGGGGTAAAGTAGAAGATAACAAGGGGCATTCCAAATTAAAAAGTCGACGACAGACAAAACCGTGGCCAAAACAAAAAGGAGACAAAACTACACACAGAAATACACTTATAACTAACAATAGAGTAACACACACCCCACTTAAAACCGGGAGTGAGTTCAGGTGTTCCGGAAGGGTAAGCAACTCCTGCTCCACGTGTGACACTCGTCGTGTTACACATTGTCAAATACACGAATAAGTCACAATTGGTGATGGTCATTAACAAGAAAGGGGGAATTGGGACTAAGTATGCTACAAGGGGAACATATCCTTCATCATCTGTTTATACTGGTTAACCGCATTGATCAATCAGGTCATGATGGCACGTCGTGTCTCATATCAAATACGGGAATTAGTCACAATCGGTGATGGTTATAAAAAGGAAAAAGGGTTGGACGGGATAAGGTATGCGAAACAATTTACTGCGTAATTGATAAGTTTAAAGTGAACCTTTAGTTAGACAATCTACCATAACTTGGGACCTTCACCAAGTTATGAGGCTTGGTTACTGTATTGCTTGCTACAAGGCTTAAGTATACAAGTACCTATTCCTCGGCTACATTTAACAAATAGTTGAACAGGTGGTACCAGGCGACCAACTGAACTAGGGTTGTAGTCGTAATGGTAACTAGGCATATAACTATTAATTCGAAAAATGTCAACATTCCACTTTGTTCATCTATGTCCAGTTATTATACACATGTATTTCGAGTCCAATTTATCTTGGAGATGGATAGGTCTTGCAGTTACTCGTAGGCCTACATAAATTTTTCGTTATCAATGACAATTTAGAGTTCAAGGACCGTGTCATCAACTTACCATAAGTTCATAATCTAAAGGTATTCAATATGATAGATTTTGTCCAAATTTAAAGAAAGGTAATTTAAGCTACTGATAAATGCATTTCATCACTCGGAAACCTTTTACTTATATGGACACGTCACAGAGTGCTGATGTATGCCTCAAATGTTAGTTTTTGACCTATGTCCGGTCCACTGGGCCACTTACCAGTGAGAGATCTTTAGCATGTCAATTCCCACTAAAATGGAATTTATTTCTTCTCTTTCATTCAAGACATTAAATAAACAATATGTAACTCCATAAAATTGTCCTTTCAAATTCGCTATGGCCTTGTGAACATCCTAATTATTTGACGTACTGTCATTCGTGTATCCTTTGATGCATCCTTTCAGCACTAAAGACCACAATGAAATGGTCTATGGTAAAAGAGCATACCATTTTGATCCTTGGGTTGAAATGGTTAAACCGACCTACCATGCATGATAACCTTAATTTTTTGTGATATTTTTACAGTGATAATTTTGTAAGATCACAGTTCCGATCATGATACTCATAACAACAGAATGCTATGCTTGGTTTGCCAAGACTCACTACCACACCATTGAACACCCTTATTTCTGAAATATTTACACACTTAAAATTCAGGGTGTACACGAAATTTTAATGCAAGTCAATAGATTAAAGCGAGTCATTCACAGGGCGTGTCGCTCTTACTATTATTGAAAGAAACGTTTTAACGTTTTTCTCTCTCTCTCTCTCTCTCTCCCTCTCTCTCTCTCGTGTTATTGTTGTATTGTTTTTTAACTTCCCACTCAAGAATATTTCACTCATATGGAGACGTCACCGCGTGTCCGGGAAGGGTGACAAATTTTGCTTATGCTCGGCACTGCAGGCCGTAAAGCAGGAAGGGTTCTTTAAAGTGCCAACACCTCTGAAGACACGGGACCTCGGGTTTTGATGTCTCATCCGAAAGACAAGGACGGTCAACCATGGAGTGGCGCTGCGCGGATTCGAACCCTGGACACTTCGATTCGAGTCGAACGCAATAACCACTAGGCCACGCCCCCCCCCCCCCCCCCCCCCCGGGACGCCCCCCCCCCCCCCTCTCTCTCTCTCTTAATACGAATGCGTCACCTATTGAAGGTGAAACCAGATATAAAATTTTGGTCCGTGTTCTGTGGTTAGAGTCAACGTGCCTTGGATTTAATGTCAATTTCAACTTGTAACTTTCTCTTCAAATGTTCAGAGAAGCACGAAAAGATTTATTCAAGGAGCTTCTTCATCTCAAATACTCAAATTTTCAAATGAATGTCATTGCTACAATCCTGTATACCAATAATCATGGACTCGTACAATGGGTCAAACCGAACTTTTAGTAAGCAGACACTGGGTGAAAAATCCAGTTTCCAAAGCAGGGAAACCTATGG